>WOVY01006915.1:0-82987 GCA_013436015.1 Rhipicephalus annulatus
GTTGGTTGGTTGGTTGGTTGGTTGGTTGGTTGGTTGGTTGGTTGGTGGTTGGTTGGTTGGGTTGGTTGGTTGGTTACGCTCAAAGTCACCGAAGTTCGCTAAGGAATGCTTTGCAATAAAAAACACCAATGTGAGTATCCATTGATCCACAAGTGCTCGATGCTCTACAGAGAGCATGTCACGCACTGTCCACATTTGATGATGTCGTACTAGATCCTACTAAAGCCAAAGTTTTCTAAAAGCTGAATTTTCAAGAGGGGGTAATCGATGACGAACCAAGCTTGCTGACCACCTTCCTAATTCTGAAAAATTTGATCCAAATAAAGTCAAGGCGATCCAGCAGATGCCAAAGACAATGGTTTCCAAGGAGTGCAGTCCTTCTGAGCTAAAATGAACAACTTCTCCAGATTTCTAGTTGAATAGTCATGCATATTTGCGCTTTTGAAGAAACTCGCTATCAAAAATGCACCATAAAAGAACGGAAAGCAGCAGGAGAAAGCATTCGAAAGGGCATAAGTTCGTGAGAAGAGATCTATTTCTAGCCTTTCTTTGAATAATGAAAGCAGCTAGAAATTCGATGTGATGTGAGCAATTTCGGGCTCAGAACAGCTCTTCTTTAAAATGGACAGTAAGCCTCTTTCGCCAGCAGAGCGCTGACAACAATGGAAGTTTGTTATACACAAAGAGAAAAGGATATTCTGGCCATTTTCTCTGCCCTAAAAAGTTTTATCAGTACACATTCGGAAAAGAAACAAAGACGTTGAGCAATTGTAAGCCACTAAAACAAGCAATCCTGAAGAAAAGATTGGATCGAGTTCGAAGGTGACTGCAAAGCATGATCCTTCAGATGCAAAGACACAACATTGCAATAAAAAACAGACCAGGAAAGGAATTAGTCTTGGCTGACAGGATATCTAGGGCTTTTATTCCCAACGAAAGCAATGAAGAGGAACTTCAGAATATCCATGTCGTGCAATACATACATCCATGTGAGAAAGAAAACCTGGAAAAAGATGGAAGCTGTGGCTGGGTGTGATGAATTACTGCAAAGACTAAAGTGAATCTTTCATTCAGGCTAGCCACAACACAAACATGAACTGCCCAAAGGCATGTACCTATACTTAACACACAGAAATAAAGCTTTCTGAAAAGGTCATTCCCAAAAATTAAGGCCTGTTGAGAATCGCCTGATTTTGAAAAAAATTACACCAGTTGTTATAATGTTTGTGTGAGGTGAAAGCATAGTGAAACTCCAGACAACGCATCTTGGAATTGAGAGCTGTCTTCAATGTGCTCTTGAGTGTGTCTTCTGGCCAGGAATGAACACATGATTGAAACACTTGATCATGGGGTGTGAAATATGCTAAAGGTACGCACAAGCCCAGCAAACAGAAACTCTTTCACTCCATACAGAACCAAGCTATCCATGGGAACGGGTTCGATGCGACATGCTCGAACTCTAGGGAAAGAATGTTTTCGTTACAGCCAATTATTACAGCAACTTTTGGGAAGTGGACAAAGTCAAATTGATGGTTTCGAACCAAGTGATACTGAAACTAAGGACTCACTTTGCAGGGTACTGGGTGCCGAGAATTTTGACAAGCGACAATGACCTTCCATTCACCAGCAAAGAATTCAAAAATGCCAAGAAGAGCTGGAACTTCGAAGACAAAACGAGAAGCTCGGTTTACCCACTTACAAACAGAAGGGCTGAAGCAGACATAATGAGAGCGAAAATGCTTCCTCAAAAAAGTACATAGAAGCCACTCAGACCCACAAATGACATTTGTTTATTAACAAAACACATCACTTCAAGAAAAGAATGGTACTCCAGCACAAGTGTCAATGAGTTGCCACACTAAAATAAGTTTGCCAACAGCGTCACAGTTACTGCAACCCGAAACAGTCGACGTGAGTGAAATCAGAATGTAGAAGAGACAGAAAAGCACGAGTTACCATCACAGACAAGCGAAAGATTCATCAAGCCTTAAAAAGGGTCAGTGGAGGTCACAGTTTAACCAACAAAAACAGGAACATGGGTCAAAGACAATAATTAGGAGAATTTATGACAGGTCGTATGAAGTTCAGATGGAAGACAGCATCCTGAGAAGGAATTGAGCACTCGACAAGGGAAGCCCTTCCTAAGACAAACACATTGAAGTCAGTGAAGACAGATCAACCAAAGCAGACTGGAATTTCTGCCGGACCTCGAAGGACCATACAACATTCAAAGAGGCTCCAGGATTTTACAGTTGGTTGAAGGAGTGACTTCAGAAAGAGATGAATGTTACAATAAAGATCCACAAATGCAGGGGCGTACCGACTCTTTCGCGAGTGGGAGGGGCAAGGCTACCCCCCACACACATATATACGTTCATCGCATAGGAACCACTTATAAACGACCATAAAAAAGTAAGAAATTAAACTATTTTTAATGCCCCGCCGTGGTGTAGTGGCTAAGGTACACGGCTGCTGACCCGCTGGTCTCGGGTTCGATTCCCGGCGGCGGCGGCTGCATTTCCGATGGAGGCGGAAGTGATGTAGGCCCGTGTACTCAGATTTGGGTGCACGTTAAAGAACCCCAGGTGGTCAAAATTTCCGGAGCCCTCCACTATGGCGTCTCTCATAATCAAATGGTGGTTTTGGGACGTTAAACCCCACAAATCAATTAAACTATTTTCAATACGGCAGCATATTGTTTTCCATTAGTTCTTCGGCATTTAAAATTGTCTGTGTGCCATAAAATTGCCTTCCTCTTACATGACGTCAGGAATCTGCGAAATATCGCGGTGTTCATTACAGCGCATGCACATTAAACAGGGAATTCATGCACTGAACAATGCCTATAACTTTTTGGGGTAGTCGGAGATCATTTACTTTTAAATAATATTCAAGCAATGTAGTCAACGGTAACATTATCAACGGTTACTATACTAACAACTTCCGAGATGAAATAACATGAGTGTAATAAAGTATTTTCACTTGCAGCATCAAGGCGTTACATAGTAGTTTGTGCGAGAACACATCTCTGCGAGCTCGTCCTTGCTGAGAGAGAGAGATAGAGAGGAGGAGAGAGAAATAAGCAGCACTGCACTTGTGTGCTTCTTTGCTGTCCAAGTTGTATTTTAAGCTGCAAAAGACTATTCGAGTTGAATGAAAACCTACTCGCCTGACTCTAAATTAAACCTCCATAGTGCTAAATACCATACTATTTTACCTTCTCCTTGGTCCGGTGGCTCAAGTTAAAGGACAAGCTTAAACGCTGAGATTCCCACTGTGCTCGAGTCCACCGCTGCCACCATCGCAAGTTATCATAGGCAAAGCTTATCAGGTTTATCAGAGACTAAGGCGGAAACCCCATTTTGGTGCTTCCAGATAACACTAGAACATTAAAAAATATTCGTAACATTAATCAGCTCACAGCAGCTTCGACAAAGTAGCGTTGATGATATCTATTTTCGATCAAAGAAAATAATTTTCCTGAAGCAGCAGATGATTTCACCAGTCCATCAAATGTTTGCCCGTTCGCATTCGTAACTGCATCAGCCAGTCACAGCGGAACAAAAGCGTGGAGAAGTTATGCAATGTTACTGGGCCCCTGTTCAGTGCTAACCTGCTCTGCAATGCTACAGCACAAGGCACGAAAGCGCTGCTTAGGCGGCCCGCACCGCAAGAGCCTACAAGGAAAATCGTCACTACAATGTTGGAGAAATTTCACTATGTTGTAACTTTTCCTCCTAATAACATAATTAAGTGAATACTGTGGTGAAAGAAAACTTCACCTCCATTGTTGCTTTCCCCCGGCGTGCAGCAAACAGTCACCACTGTCGAAAGGAGGGGGGGGGGGCCCAGCCCCCTAACTTTTCTCAGTGAGGGGGATCGCGCCCCCCTTGCCCTCCCCGGCTGGTACGCCTATGCACAGATGGCAAAACCATCATTTGCAGCACCCTACACAAGCCACATGCTTCTTTGGAACTCTCCACTTCCTCTTTCTCTGAGAAGGCACTTGGTTCAGGGTAGTTGGTATTGATCTATAACATTAGTAAGTGCTAAATGCACGTATAAGACGGACGAACCGCTTGTCCTAGTCCTTCACTCGTGTAACTTACGTGCATTTAGCACTTACAATAGTTACAGATCCAACTTCTTTGTTCATTTATACCTCCTTCTCCTTTCCGAGCTCATGAAGTATCAAGTGTCTGCCCCTCCGACTCTAAACATAGGCCGCTCCCCCACCTGAATCTCCGATATACATTCCTGCTTCTATGTAGCCCTTCCTATTTTCGTACTTCAACGCTTATTCGTATCGGCAAACTTATATTGAAGACACCCTGAAACGGTTTTTAAAGTTTTGTCAGCGTTTAGGTTAGAGCATCATGAAACCATTCGCACCATCAATTGAGCGACACGCAGTGTACCGAGGCCGCTACAGACAATTATATCATGCCCTCCTTTTCACCTATGCCTGACTGCCGCAACTCACGAGGCACGCTGGCGATCGCAGAGCTCTCATGAGTGCGCTCGCATTTTGAGCTTTTGCCAGCCTAGACCTCCGCGATGGCACACCGACAGGTTGCGTGCAGTCCCGGAGGCCATCACGCAGTGCGCCTGGCAGCATGCACGCTGTCTGGCAACAGAAACAATGACCACGAAGTAAGTGATTGATATCTGCTACGACAGGTGCTGCCATTGTACCAGTCGATCTTACTATACCAGTCGATCTTACTTCTGCACATTCTACAGCCCGTGACAGCCAATCAAATAAGCAGCCATGACGACGTGGCTGCTGACATGCTCTCGGCAGAGCATGTTCCTCTATGAGTGGGCAGTTTAAACGGCATTCGGCCGAGTCGCAACGGTCTGAACCGATTTCCAGCGATTGGCAGCTTTAAAGCGTAGTAACAAATTACACAGTTTACGCAGAGTGGTCAAATGGGTCTAAATAACCCTTAAGACTTCATCTACCATCCAAATGTGTTCGTACAAAATCACCAAAACCGTTACAGGTTTCTTTTAACAAAAGCCCAGTGTTTTATCGGCCACTAATATAGGTCATAGCAAGACAAACCATTACAAAGTGCCCAGCTATAATTCATCGTCATCAACAACCACAGCATTTAAAAAATTCACAGCTACACAGAAGCGTGATTTGCTTAACAGACACATAGTAGGTACTTTGCGGTCACAATCGCAATCGGCACCCTAGGAGAGTTTACAACGACCAATATTCTACAATGTTCACAAATTTTCTATCCCTCACAGTATGGGTCACGTGTTCATAAGAAAATGAAGAATGGCAAGCAAATTTGAATACAGTAGGTATGTAAATGTGAATACAGTATGTACAGTAAATGGCACGGTATGTGTATAAATGTGAATAGAGTATGTATACAAATGCATGCTGCTAATTCTATCACACTGCACTTGAGTATTCTCAATGTTCTTGACAGCAAGGCTATGAATGGCTCGTACTGTTGGCCCTAAAACAGCCATGTTGCAGTAACCATACAGCGGGATACAAACTCTGATGTTACGTAAGTGCTATCAGTACATTACGTGCTCGTTCCTTTGTTATTCATGCACAGAGACACAACAACATTTCAGCGATGTCGTTCTCTCGTCAAAACAGGTTAATCTCTACGTGATAAAACTGCCTTGAAGTGACCTAAGTCGCGATGTTGGAATCATGTCTTACATTCATGCTGCAGGCTACCAATATACAATGAAATGTTGATACGTTTTTGAAAGAAATGCACACAATAAATGCAGGATCTGAGGATACTTATGATCCAAATCGGTTTAATTTATTTTCATGATTGCGAGCATTGCAGCCGGGAAATCATTGCCCTGTCGCAGTGGTCTAGTGGGTAAGGTACTCGGCTGCTGACCCGAAGGTCGGGGGATTGAATCCCGGCTGCGGTGGCTGCATTTTCGGTGGAGGTGAAAATGCTGCAAGCCTGTGTGCTCAGATTTGCGTGCACGTTTAAAAACCGCAGGTGGTAAAAATTTTCATATCTCTCCACTACGGCGTCTCCCATAATCATATCGTGGTTTTGGAATGTTAAACCACACATAACAATTAGCTGGTAAATTGTATTAGGCGAGAATGTATCAGTAAGGTTCTACTATATAGGTCCACACAGCTCCACGATGTTACATATTCAACGGAAAACTATGGTCGTCTAGATTCAAATTTTGAGTTAAGAGACAGTGTGCGTCCAGACTGAGTTCAATTGGCAGCTGACGCACTAGGCAAATTGACTGACGTCAGTGCAACCATGAGAGTAATAAGTACGGCTGTATTTCAACTCCGCAAACACATATCTAACCTACAGAAAGCTCCTTGTGGGTATGCACCAGAGAAATGGGGCAAATATTACCACTCCCTATTGGTGCATAAAAAATTACGCAGAAAAAAGTTAAGGAAAAAATTGATCAGCAAAGAAATAAATGTATACATAAATATATAACGTGCCTGTTGCACTTCTAGGCCACATAAATTGAGGTGTAACTGCTTCAAAAAAGCATATGCTAAAATAGTAATAATAAATGTATAAATATAAAAAGTAAGCAAACAAAATCCTTGTGCGACACAGCTTGGCTGGTCACCCACCTTCACAGAGTGGAATACCTTCAGCTTTTCCCAGAAATCTTTGCAACACCTCCCCCGTAAAAACATGCACATATAGCCGGATTTAATTATTATGGCCCACATGGAAGATTATGCTGATTTCATTCACCTAAAAAGCCTCAACAACAGCCAAAAACAGGTGATCAGTGTACAGGATTACCGACAAGTTTCTTCGGCTACTTTGTACCAATTGCAAAATATCTACTACAGACAAGAATGATGAGTATCATCGTATTCATGTAACTAATTGATAAAATATTTTAGCTGATTGAGAGACGACATCCTTCTTTGAAGACAAGGCGTATGTTCTTTAGTTTCTGTGCACTTTCGGGGAGGAACAGACGTCCAACACTGAGCTAACGATAATAAGCATTTTTGTTGTTTAATGTTTTCTTGACCTGACATGTGTTTGAAATATTTTGCTACACACTTCATGATGACACATGCATGTTCAACAAGACAGACATGGGAATTTCGGCAGAATATTGAAAATATTGTATAACTATTCGTGAAATGCTTGATGCAAGCAGAGAACCGTTGCATATTATATCAGTTGTCATGGTGTCCAAGTAATGTAGCATGACTGGCTGCAATGTTGACAAAATGATTGATACTCTATTAGCAGCTACTGTCGAACATCTGACCCTTTATTGCAATACTTACACATGCTTTAAATTTGGTCTAGAATAACTTAATTCACGCATTTATACACAATCGATCATAATGCGTACCTCCAATAACGGGGGGGGGGGTGGCTTCATGCACAAAAATGTCTTGTATGCAAGCTCCTATTCAGGGCACGTGCACGCAACTACACAAATCGTAAACTGAGCTGTACACTCCTAAATATTTCATGGTTTTCATTTCATGAACACACTTCACAACACCGGACAGAATCGTTCAAATGTGACACGGTCCACAGAACTTCACCACAGCGCTACACAAAACAGCACTCGTACGGCGTTGCGCACTACGCATGACAACAATGATGGGCAATAAAACTTGCCCGTCCTTATCGTAGCAGAAGCTAACGCTCGCAAACGTTCAAAATTTATGGATACTATTTGCTGCGACGAACGGAACACACAGAACACACCCGACGCCAACACTTGTTGCGATGATTCCGAACTTTTTACTTCGGCGCGCACTAAAGGCCTACCCTGCTTTAGAAAGGTGGATGAATACATCACGGAAATCTTCGAAGTTCTTTCGGATTACATTTGAAAGATGGACGGTACAACCCAGGAAACACACGAAACGACGACACTCGCATCCGCAAACGCACTTTCTACACTGTGCTCGTTTTTTCGTTTCCGCTGTCGATAGCACCTGCTGACGGGGCAGTGAACACTGGCTGGCTACCGATATCTCCTCGGAAGTCTCACAGCGCTTACGAAGGTCACAACAATAAAATCAGCTGTTCTTTTTCTTGTTCCATGTCGTTGCAGCGCCCGCTTCAGCAAGCGCCATGTTTGCCGAACAAGCCAAGCCGACGGGGCGGCCGTCCAGGCCGTTTTTCGCAGTAGCCAATGGGAGGCGAGCCATGGGAGCCGGCTTGCGGCTTGCAAAAGTTGAGAGCCGCTCTGCCTAACGTCACAGAGACGGCCGCTCTCGCCCATTGGTGCGGTGCGGGTGTGCGGAGCGGCTGTGAGGCTAGCGCGTGTAACGGCCCTAAGGTATTTGGCTGCTGACCCGCAGGTCGTGGGATCGAATCCCGGCTGCGGCGGCTGCATTTCTGATGGAGGCGGAAATGCTCTAGATCTACAGGACCGAGCCGAGCGATGATGTGTGAGAAAAGATCTGCCATCAGTTTAGTTGTATGCAACATCATCGGATTATCCAGAATATGTAGCATGTGAGATTAGATTTGGTCGAGTAGATATAAGAGTAGTCAGCGTTTACCTCAAGCCTTCCACACATATCTCGCTTTCTGCATCGACAGCACTTTTTCAGATGTACACAAAAGCTGTGATATATTGCGGAGATTTCAATGCTCAGAGTGTCATGTGGGGACGTGCCGACTGCGATCGTATAGTGGAAAGGACCTACAAAAAGCAACTCAGAATAGTTCATTGTGCTTGTTAAATGACGGTTCAGTGACGTTCCTACGGGGTTTCAATTACTGGAGTTGCCTAGACCTCACGCTCTTCTCATATCATATTGCATCGGGGGCTTCATGGCAAACAGACATTGAAACAAGGGGTAGTGATCATTTACCTATCCTAATACAGCATCCAAAACTACGCTTTTCTAAATATAGACCCTTAAGCAGGAAGGATAACCAACTGTCAAGCATTTTGTTATCATATTCCGCACAAAGCTGATACCGTTACTGACACTGACAGCTTAGTGTCACTCATAGAAAACAAATTAAACCAGTGTTCTAAGTTAGTTAACATTCCTGAAGGTTACACTGGAGTAGACGCTGAATACGAAAGACTTAGGGCCATTCGCCGCAGAGCTGAAAGAAAATACAGACGCATGGGTCTATTGAAGATTACCGCGACTGCCAAAAACGCATGACCATATGAGCCTACAACTGGATGAGATTAGGCACAAAGTGCTGGCGGGAATTTTCCCCTTCGCTAACGCCACTTACACCCGAGTCAAGATTGTGGAATGTTCTACGCTCTTTAAGTGGGGTAGCTAGTAACAAATCAACAACCATTCAGAGCCTTAGCTTTAGTGAAGAATGTGCCGGAAACGACCGTTGCGGACGAATTTTGTCAGCATATTACACAGCTAAGTGCAGCCGGGCACACGTCTGAATACAATAGGTCTGTTGCGGATATTAAAGCATTGATTACTTTTTCTCACAATAGACATCATTATGACCTAGATTATCCGTTTTCATTGGAAGAATTAAACAACGCATTGGCAGCGTGCTGACAGAGGACAGCAGCTGGTCCTAATGAGATAACGTGTGTAGCATTAAACCTGGGTCCTGTGGCCACAAGTATTTTGTCGAAGAGATTTAATCATGCGTGGACAACAGAGTGCTTTTTATCCTCCTGGAAAGATGGTAGAGTGGTCCCAATTGTCAAACCCGGAAAAACACCTCTGGCGATAGATTCTTTCCGTCCTGTCAGCCTGACTAGCTGTCTTTGTAAACTTATGGAAAAGGTGATCGACGCTAGACTTCAGTGGTGGGTGGAATGTACGAACGTGCTTCCAGAAAATATGGCAGGCTTTCGTATACGCCGCTGCACCATGGATGCTATTCTAGACATTGTAACTTATGTAGATCATGAAAGGAGCTGTGGAAGAATCGTGGTGGCAGTGTTTGTAGATATAAAGCAAGCATTTGACACAACCAGCCACGCTCATTTACTACGCGGTTTAATTCAGTTGAGAATAGTTGGCAGAACACTAAGATGAATTGCAGAATTCTTAAGAGACAGGAAAATCTTCATTGACACATTTGACGGTAAAAACAAAGAGCACGAAGTTAGTCAAGGAGTTCCACAGGGTAGCGTACTAAGCCCATTTTTATTTAATCGCATTATGGCGGAATTATCCCATATCTTGCCAACTACATAGAAATATTTCCTAGACGCAGACGATCTGTGCATTTGGGCATCAGACACGATTATTCAAGCAGTTCATCGAAAACTTCAAGATGGGCTGATAATAATCAATGACTTTTTAAGAGCAGAGGCATGATTCACTCTCCTGAGAAGACGTCTGTACTTTCATTAACAAGGAAATGCCTTAAGAAATTTAAACTTCAGATAGACATCTAAGCGCTCACAACATGTGCGACAGCACAAATTTCTGAGGGTTATTTTAGACAGACGTCTGTCTTGGGCTCCACAGACAAAAATCATTAAAGAACAAAGTCAACTTCTTAATCAATATACTACGTCGACTGACCGCAGTGAGATGGGGTAGTTCATGTTCTTTTTTATTGCGTGTTCTTCTTTATTGCGACAAAGAATATTTTACTCTGCCCCGGTTTTACATGGTATATCACGTAACTTAGAGGAGAGGATCAAAGGTTGTTGGCCAGAAGTCTTTGTATATGTCTTGGTGTACCGCGAGCGTCTGCCAGTGCTTTAGTAATTGCGGAGTCTCGTCAACCGACTTTCCATGCTATAATATTTACGGAAACTTGCCGGCATTATCTTCGGTAGGCAACTCAACACGCTAATCACCCCTTATGCCAGCTATTCAGAAGAAATAAGCTGCAAGAATATTTAAAAAATTAGTAGAATTCAAGAGTTTACATGCCTACGCACGAATACTGGCCTCTATGTGCATCCTACCCACCATGGTGACTCTCTATCCTAGATAATACAACTTCAATTCAGGGATTAAATTGTGAAAATGATATGCCTATCATTGTAATAAAGCAATTAACTTTAACACACCATTTTACCAATAATTAGGACTATATTCACGTGTACACTGACGGATCGTGTCTTAATCAAAGCTCTACGTCGTAATTCTTTGTACTAGCATACCAAGCGAGAAAAGCTTTTAAACTCAGCCATTTTGCAACATCCACAACGGCAGAACTCTATGCAATACTCTGTGGTTTACGCTTCATATGTTCACAGCGAGGTCCACTTCTATGGGTAATTATCAGTGACTCGCAGTCCTCATTAGTTTCTTTAAGTTAGTGAGCTCGCATATGAAATACAGAAGGCGTACGCTAAAGCAAAAGATTTAAACCACGCCATAATGTTCCAGTGGGTACTAAGCTATTGTGAAATCACAGGAAACGACATCGCTGATTACATTGCACATGCAGCACATCAGAAAAAAAATAATATATCACTGCTACCTCTATCGATGAGCGAAGCACGATGTCTAATCAATAAGCTGAGCTGTCAACTGTCTATGGAAACTTGTTTCGAAAATCGTGTGCAAACTCTCAGCTGTATACCATTGATCATGGTGTAAAATTTAGTATTCCGTTAAAGGTTAGCCGATCAGTAGAAACAGTCATCCATAGGCTTCGACTTGGTACAGCCTACAAGAAGGCCTTCCTGTATAAAATAAGGAAAGCTGGCAGTCCTACCTGTTTATGTGGAGAAGCTCAAGAAGACGTGGAGCACATTCTTCTGCATAGTAAAAATCATGACATACCTCAAAAAAACCTTTCACCAAAATGCAATTCTTCGGATAAGCGACCTTCATCAATTGCGAAAAATCTTGGGTACATGGCCAAAAGAAAAGCTACAAGCCACAGCAGCACGTGCAGCGGTTCACTTTCTGGAGGAATCAAAAATAGTTCAAAAGTATTAAACAAGAAAAAATGTACTTCGTCACTGTTACCAGATATGTTTCAAAACAGTATTTTCGTGTTTCACTACGATTTTTAGGAGAGAAAACCTTTCTGAAAACAGTTCGGTATTTAGGCGACAAGATAACCTTAGACATGTTATTGAACTTTCATGTTTTGTTTGGACACTTCAAATTTGCGTGATTACTCGTGTTTTTACAAACTCTGTGTAGTGTGGACATAATTCTGTGTGGTGTGGACATTCAGTATTGAAAAACGTGGACACATTGAGTAAGATTTGTGCTATGTACATATGTAGTCTTGTGTTTGCTACAAAATATGCGATGTTGACTTTTGGACAAGAAAAGAGGAGTAGCCGGTGCCACGCTTTGACACCAACCTCTCCTTATATACATTTATTTTTAAAAATGCTGTAGGCACGTGTGGTCAGATTTGGGTGCCCAGGTGGTCGTAATTTCCAGAGCCCTCCACTACGGCGTCCCTCATAATCATATGGTGGTTTTGGGACGTTAAACTTCACATATCAATCAGTCAATCACGGAGGAAGGAAAAGTAGGAGAGGACATGCCCAGCCGACGCGCTGCTTGAAAAGTGTGAAGGAAACATGGAGAAAGGAAAAATATAGGAGAAGCCATGACGTCATATTCGTGAAGCCGCCGCATCGCAAACACCCGCACTACTTCCTAGCGGAAAAGTAGATAAACACTTCGCGATTTCCTGCGAGCAGCCACCGTGCCCAACGTTTCTATACCTAGTTCCAGAAACGGCCGCGGCGGCCTTGGAAGTGGCAACGGTGGAGTGGAAGCTAGAAGGTGTTCTCTGCCGACAGTGAGTCAGTTCACGAGTACTACGTTTTTTGCGTGTTTTTAGGAAAGCTGCGCGATTCCCAGCTGTAGTGTATACTCGGTGCGAATCGCGTGCACCGTCGGATGTTCCTGATGGCACTTTTCACGTATGTTCGCTTTTGTCACAGCCATGATCACACAAACAGTGGGAAATTCCTTTCACTCGGATGTTGTAGGTACTATCAGCGCGATTGAAATAAGGATATCGACACGCGTACGCTTTTCGCTACGTCAACATTGCAAAAATTTGTCGACGAACAACGTCATTCGGACGGCATGAGTGAAGTGCAAAAGAAGTTAGCGTAGACTGTAGCCGCAACTGCATATTTCATTGCTCTAACCATTTCGCTTCGCTGGTCGAGCTCGAGCGTGTTGGCGGCATGCGGCGCTTTGTAATGTTCACTGTAATTGCGATAGACTCAATGCACAAGAAAAAGTGTGCTTTTATTTTGAGCTCGCTGAAGGATACTATACAATACATGCAATCAAAGTGACTTAGGAGCGTGAAAAAACAATAACGCACGACGGGACGTGAAGTGCAACTCTCCGCTTGTAAGCTAGCAGCTGATCGTTCCTTGCCGCTGCCACTCTCAGCGCGTAGAAAACCATCTACGTTTAGTGAAAAATCCTTGACGCTGATTGATGATTGATATGTGAGGTTTGACGTCCCAAAAACCACCATATGATTATAAGGGACGCCGTAGCGGAGGGCTCCGGAAATTTCGACCACCTGGGGGTTCTTCAACGTGCACCCAAATCTGAGCACACGGGCCTAGAACATTTCCGCCTCCATCGGAAATGCAGCTGTCACAGCCGGGATAATCCTTGACGTCAAGACGGCTTTTTTGAAGATCACTGTTGAAAGTAAACTGAGGAATTCTCTCCAACAAACGACTTCGGCAGCACCAACAACACGTCATTCACCACGCAGAACACCCACACGGCGTCACCTATTACGTTTATCTGGGCATGCGGAGATCATTTCGCTCCAAAACCCGGCAAAAAAGAATTGCTTGCAGTGTGCTCACGTCTATCAACGAACGTAAAAAACAAGTGGCGCAGCGTAGGCCAAGGTTTGAAAACGCAAATCGCGAGCCTGCGCTGCTTTCCGCATACAATGAATGTTATAAATTTCATACCCTACAAAATCACTGACGAATATTGTCCGCACGTTAAACAACGTGAGTTGCAACTGAAATGGTCAGACGTTAGCATTTAACTATTCACAGTGGCTGCAGAAAAACTGGCGAAGCTGATATGTGTACTCTGCGGGCTGTAATCGAAAGCACTAGTTGCCACGTATTTTCACGAAAACCTGGCGTATCGCAAGAACGAATCAGACTTGTCATGTCACGAACGGTTTAGTATATTCACTGATGCACGAAAGATGCAAAGCGGTCTGTGTTGATTTCTCGCTAACGCATTAACACTGCGGCTAGCACCGCCAAAAAAGGCAGCACTAAGAGCGTCTGCCTACTGATCATTCATGAGAGGACGCTCCTGAATTTCGCTAGGCGGCTCGACATTCTACGAATATTGCGAATTCCTCAGTGATGATTTTTTACTGCTTCCCATAAGGCGTACAATTCAGCGCTGAAAATGGGCATGCACTCTGATAATCTAACACTGACAGCGCTTTCTTCTGTCACAATCCTATCCAACATGGTGTTTTGTTTTCGAGCCATTTGTGCTAATTTCGGTTTAACATTTGTATTTGTCCTGGATTGCACAGAATTCTGGAATTAAGTGATGTGGTCATTATCATCATCACCAACATCAGCCTGGCTTCGTCCACTGCAGGACAAAGGCCTCTCCCATGCTCCACCAGTTAACCCGGTCCTGTGCTTGCTGCTGCCAATTTATACCCGCAAACTTCTTAATTTCATCTGCCCACCTAGCCTTCTGTCTCCCCCTAACCAGCTTTCCTTCTCTAGGAATCCAGTTAGTTACTCTTAATGACCAGCGGTTATCCTGTCTACGCGCTACATGCCCGGCCCATGTCCATTTCCTCTTCTTTATTTCAACTATGATATCCTTAACCCCCGTTTGTCCCCTAATCCACTCCGCTCTCTTCTTGTCTCTCAAGGTTACACCTACCATCTTTCTTTCCATTGCTCGCTGCGTCGTCCTCAAATTAAGCTGAACCCTCTTTGTGAGTCTCCAGGTTTTTGCTCCGTAGCTAAGTACCGGCAAGATACAGCTGTTATATACCTTCCTCTTAAGGGATAATGGCAATCTACCTGTCATAATTTGAGAGTGCTTGCCGAATGTGCTCCACCCCATTCTTATTCTTCTAGTTACTTCAATCTCCTGGTTAGGCTCTGCGGTTATTACCTGTCCTAAGTAGACATAGTCTTTACAACTTCAAGTGCACTATTACCTATCTCGAAGCGCTGTTCCTTTCCGAAGTTGTTGTACATTACTTTCGTTTTCTGCAGATTATATTTAAGACAACTTTTTTGCTCTCCTTGAGTAACTCCGTAATCATGAGTTGCAATTCGTCCCCTGAGTTACTCAGCAATGCAATGTCATCGGCGAAGCACAGGTTACTAAGGTATTCTTCATTAACTCTTATCCCTAACTGTTCCCATTCTAGGCTTCTGAAAACCTCCTGTAAGCTCGCGGTAAATAGCATTGGGGACATTGTGTCCCCCTGCCTTACACCCTTCTTGATTGGTATTCTGTTGCTTTCTTTATGAAGCACTATGGTAGCAGTTGATCCCCTGTAGATTTCTTCCAGAATGTTAATATATACTTCAGCTACGCCCTGATTCCGCAGTGTCTGCATGACGGCTGATATTTCTACTGAATCAAACGCCTTCTCGTAATCTATGAAGGCTATGTATAGTGGTTGGTTATACTCTGAGCATTTCTCTATTACCTTATTGATAGTATGAATGTGGTCAATTGTTGAGTAGCCTGTTCGAAATCCTGCTTGTTCCTTTGGTTGATTGAATTCTAATGTTTTCTATACTCTGTTAGCAATTACCTTTGTAAATAGCTTGCACACTTCAGAGAGCAAGCTGATCGGCCTGTAATTCCTCATGTCCTTGTCATCTCTTTCTTATGTATAAAGATGATGTTAGTGTTCTTCCAAGACTCTGGTACCCTTCCTGTCAAGAGACACCTCGTAAACAGGGTGGCTAGTTTTTCTAACACAATCTGTCCTCCATCTTTCAGCAGATCTGATGTTACCTGATCCTCACCAGCAGATTTGCCTCTTCGCATGCTCTCCAAAGCTTTTCTGACTTCTTCTATCATTACTGGTGGGGTGTCATCTGGGTTACTGCTAGTTCTTATCATATTAAGGTCGTGGTTGTCTCGGCTACCGTAGAGATTTCTGTAAAACTCCTCCGCTATTTTGACTATCCTATTCATATTGGTAGTTATTTTGCCTTCTTTGTCCCTTAGTGCATACATCCGACTTTTGCCTATCCCAAGTTTCCTCTTCACTGCTTTGAAGCTTACTCCGTTTTTCAGAGCGTGTTCAATTCTCTCCAAGTTATACCTTCTTACATCGCATACATTACGTCTATTAATCAACTTCGAAAGCTCTGCCAGTTCTATTTCGTCTGTTGTACTTGACACTTTCATGATTTGATGATTCTTAATTAGGTTCTTCATTTCCTGGGAAAGCTTGCCAGTGTCCTGTCTAACTACCCTGCCTCCAACTTCCACTGCACACTCCGTAATGATACTCGTCAGATTATCATTCATTGTATCTACGCTAAGGTTGGTTTCATCACTAATGGCCGAGTACCTGTTCTGCAGCGACACTCTGAATTCCTGTACTTTCCTTCTCAGCGCTAGCTCATTGATTGGCTTCTTGCGTATCAGTTTCTGTCGTTCCTTCTTCAAGTCTAGGCGAATTAGAGACCATACCATTCTATGGTCACTGCATCGTACCTTGCCAACCACTTCCACATCCTGCACGATTCCTTGGTGTGCAGTCATTATAAAGTCTATTTCGTTCTTATTTTCGCCATTCGGGCTCTTCCATGACCACTTGCGGTTTTCTCGTTTTCGGTAGAAGGTATTCAAAATCCGTAAATTATTGCGTTCTGCGAATTCTACTAGTAGCTCTCCTCTGGCGTTTCTAATGCCGATGCCATAATCTCCTACTGCCTCGTCTCCAGCCTACTTCTTCCCTACCTTTGCATTAAAGTCGCCCATCACTATAGTATACTGTGTTTTTACCTTACTCATTGCCGATTCCACATCTTCATAGAAGCTTTCAACTGAAGCGTCATCATGGCTGGATGTAGGCGCGTAAGCCTGTACTACCTTTATCTTGCATCTTTTATTCAGTTTAATTACAATACCTACCACCCTTTCATTGATGCTATAATATTCCTCTATGTTGCCAGCTATGTGTCTGTGAATTAGGAACCCCACTCCCAGTTCTCTTATGTTTGCCAAGCCCCGATAGCAAAGGACGTGCCCATTCTGTAGCACCGTATAGGCCTCATCTGTCATCCTAACCTCACTGAGCCCTATAATATCCCATTTAACACCCTCTAGCTCCTCGAATAGTACAGCTAGACTTCCCTCACTAGATAAGGTTCTAGCATTAAACGTTGCCAAGTTCAGGTTTCAATGGCGGCCTGTATTTCAGAGATTCTTAGCACCCTCTGCTGCGTTGCACATCTGACAGCCACCGTAGTCTGCTGCTTCGCAGCTGCTGAGGACTGAGGGCCGTGAGTCATTTGGCGTATCCATGTGGGAGGTAGTGGCCAGATACTGCACCAGGGTGGCCAATCCTTCTCTGGTGAGGGAGTGCGTTCCCGGCGGTGGTTACCGGTGAGACCGCACCTCAGGCCTCTTAATGCAGTTCCATCAACTCGCGGGGTTTTTTTTTTTTTGTTGGGAACTGCGCAGCACCGGGCACGTGGTCCGACTGTTGTGTGCGGTGTCTTTTTTTCTTAAATTCCGTCAGTGAAAAATCCCACAGTTTCGCCAGGTCAGCCCTTAGCGGCAGGCTCAGTGGTGTGATGGTGACCTTCAGTGCGTCATTACAAATAATATAGGTGCAGCAATGCTCTTCGAAGCATAAAATCAATGGCTTGATGAGGTGTGGCCTGTTTGAGCAGTGTAAGCGTGGTATTGAATGTGATGTCGTGACATATGCGTTGATACAGTGATCTCGTTTTTAGAACATAAGGGAGGGTTCAAAATATTCATCGCTGGCATAGCAGAGGTTCATTTCAATCTATGTACAAACTCTGGACGAAGGATGATCTATAGGCGCCATTTGAAAAACGCAGACCAAGATTGCGTACGGAATCCAGACGGCGAATATAGGATTCTCTGGCAGAGCAGTAAACAATGCACCCATGGTCTATCTAAAATGCTACGCACAACGGAACGATAAACCTTCAATAGGCATAATCGGTCAGAGCCTCAATGCTTATTGGATAAAACCTGTAAAACATTAAGCGCTTCATTGGCTTTGATTTTGAGAGCATCAATATGAGCAAGAAAGTTCAGTTTACTGTCACATGTAAACCCTACAAATTTTAGTTAATGCTTTACCGTCATCGCCATTTTGTTTAATGTAAGCTCTGGGTCAGGAAATAAATAATGTTCTTTTAAATGTAAATACCAATGCAACCGCCGTTTGTGTAGAAAATTGGAAGCCATTTCCGTCAGCCTAATGTGTTTGTTTGTTTATGGTAACTTGATGTTGCCTCTCAGATGTTTATAGATTAGTATCACAAGAAGCCATTTGAAGATCGTCGACATATAGAGAGTGCATGATTGTGGGTGGTATGACCGTATTCATTGAATTCATTTTTACTATGAAAAGAGTAGTGCTAAGGACGCAGCCTTCAGGTACGCCGTTTTCCTGAATAAATGTACGTGAAACAACAGTGCCTAACCGCACCTGGAATGTTTTGTTAGTCAATAAATTTGACAAACATTTTATTATTTTGCCTCCTAATGCCAAGATTAGTGAAGTCTTGCAGAATTACGTGTCGCCCCGTGGTATTGTGGGTATTTTCTAGGTCGAAAAAAACGCTCGACAGTGCTGCTTGTGACGAAAAGCCTCTCTTATTTCATGCTCCAGACGAAAAAGATGGGCAGTGGTTGAGCAACCTTTTTTTATATCTGTACTGAAGATTATCTATCGACTTTCTGGAGTAGGGAATAAATTATAATCGGCTATTTATGGTACTTTCGTAAGCTTTCGCCCGGCAGCTGGTAAGAGCGATCGGTCTATGGAAGGTATTCATTCATTCACTGTTTATTCAGACGAAAACAATGATTGCCTAGGTTGAAGGGACTAAAGGCAGATTGCCTCTGCCTGACTAAGGTCCCTCCACCTATACATTTGCTCAGGTGAAGTGGAACAAAGGATACAAATTTCGTTCTCCTTTTGAATGAGGAGACACAAAATTCAAATTTATCAAGTATAACAGATGTCGACACATGCGTTTTAAAATAACACATTACAGTCATCACCAATTTGCAGTACCAATATAAAGTATATATATATATATAAATGCAACAGGAAGAAATTTCTGACAGAATTACTAAGTACCATAGAGAAATACATTTGTAAAGGAAGAAATTGAGCAATTGTCATCTAATATGCAAAAGTGCGAACGACGCAAAAGAAATATTTAACATAAATAATACAATTAGGGCTCCTTACAAGAAAGTAAGTACATCTTAACTTTTTTCTTCACACTGTTTTACTGTTATGTTCTTTCAAAAGTTCGCGGACATAGCTATTTTCGTGGAGTAGATAAGGTATTTGATATGATAAAGTTTGCTTACCATATGTTTTTCTGAAAAAAGGCAATCGAAAACGATCAAAGCGTAGTTCATAGGAGTATCGCTTGGATAGCAATGCTCGATATAAGTGCCAACGGTGTTTCCTTTTTCATTAACGACATATAAGCTGAGTTTAAGATGGAGGAGTACGTTTAAAATGGAGGAGTATGTTCTGTAGGTGGCGTATTTTCTATGTAGCGTACAGACCTTTATTGTAAAACTAACAGCCTGTCAAGATTGGTTTTTGAAGTTGTGCCCCAAATTAAGAGACAGTATTATAGATGGGAATGACCGAAAGAATAATATAGCTGGAGCTTCACCCAGTTTGGAACTAGGGACCTAAGTTTATTTAAAACCGAAATCGTTCAAGACATATTGGCGTGTACTTTATTTATTGGAGGTGTCCAACTCAGGAGATCATTAAAAAGTACACCTAAAAATTTAAACAAAAAGACTCGTTGGATTTCATTATTTTTAAACCAGAGAGAAATCCTGTAATCTTCACACTTGTTTTTGCTCCTAAATAAAATAAATTTAGTTTTACTGACATTCAACTGTAGTTGGTTTGAATCTAGCCAGTAAGAGAGTGAGACCAGGCATTCATTCGCTTTCTTCTCAAGATCTTTTAGACAGCTGCCAGAGAAGAACAAACTTGTATCATCTGCATACATAACTGTAGAAGAAGCCATAGACACATGAACGATCTCATTTATATAAATAATAAAAAATGGAGGTCCCAGTATAGAACCCTGAGGCACACCTAGTGTTTTTAACTGGGAATTATACCCGTGAACACATGTATATTGTAACCTGTCTGTTAAATAGCTACGTACTAACTCTAGAGCAATACCTCAAATGTCATATTACGGTAATTTTTTGAACAGAATATCATGCTTAACCGAATCAAATGCCTTTCGAAAGTCTAAAAATATTCCCAGGGTGAACTGTTTGCTGTCTATATTTTGAGCGATTTGTTCTTTAATGCCAAGTATTGTCTATTCTGTAGATTTTTTGCTCGATAGCCAAATTGCTCACAGACAAGTAGTTCATGATCATCGAGAAACTTGGTTATCCTTGTTTTTATTATGTTTTCTAACACTTTCGAGAATAAGGGTAACACCAATATCGGCCGGTAATTATTGAAATCATTGATATGGCCTCCTTTAGTAAGATTGTTACCCTCGCAGTTTTTGTACAGCTGGGAAAATGCCTGTAACTAGCACTCTGTTGCATATATGTTGTAAAGTTGCCGCAAGTAAATTTGCAACAAAAGTTATTGGAACGGCTTTGATTTCATCGTTACCGGCCACGGTATTTTTGTTTAGCCCCATAGGCAAATAATAGATCTCCAATTCACTGCATGGCGACAGAAATAGAGAATTCATACAAGAGGAAGCTATGTATTTTTCAACGTTTAATTGCTTGGCGGAAGACGAATATGTACCAGAGGTTAAGAAGTATGAATTAAATTTATTTGACAAAGCCTCTTTACTGTATGAGACACCATCGGTCACCAACGTGCTAGGAATGGTATTTTGTTCTTGACCATTTAGAGAACGTAATGTGTTCCAAACTTTTTTAGGATCATCAACAGCAGCAAGGAATTTGTTTTTTTATTATTCAGCCCTAGCTTTCTTAAGGTCAGAGTTTAACTTGTTTCTCACTTTCTTATACCCGTTAAGAAGTGCTAAGTCCTTTAGATTAATAAATTGATGGTACATGATATCTTGTGCTTTAATTCTCTGATGTAACTTTTTTGTTACCCATGGTTTTCAACTTTTTTGTGTATTTTCGCATAACGTTTAGGGAAATCTTCCTCGTAGCAACGCTTGACATCTTTCAGAAATCTATCATATGAGATGCTTGGGTTTTCTTCCTCGAGAACATTTGACCAGTCGACAAGTTCGATCATTGAGCGAAAAGCAGGGGTTCGGGGGGTTTTCCAGCTTTCAGATATGGGACTACTAGGGCAGTTTTTCATTGTTCTGGCATAGAGCCAGATTGCCATACCATGTTGAAAAATGTGAGTGAAGCTTTGCATATGATTCGGACAGGTGTGCCAGCATAGAGCAGTGTATGTTGTCGGGGCCTACTGCCGTTCTTTTACTATGTGAGAGTACCATGTTTAGTTCCTGTAGTGTTAAAAGTTTGCTGTAAGCTTCGCACCTGTGAGCGGTAGTTTCTGCTTCTCTGCAGTTTCTTTGTGTTTGAGGATAGCATCAGTGTAGTTGGCTGAACTAGAAATGTTGTAGAAATGTTCCCCTAATAAATCGGTTTGTTCTTAAGTTGTTGTCTCGATGTCTGGGCTTGTCACAATGGGTATTGTGTAAGCTGAGTAGTCTCCTCTGTTTTTTTTTCAATTGGTCCCAAAATCGTTTCGACGAGAGAGTGTTATTTATAGAAGTTATGTAATCGCGCCATGATGTTTTTTCGGCTCGCCTAAGGATATATCGCGCTTTTCTTTTGGCCTGCTTTAAGTTCACGAGGTTACTGTACGTGGGGTGTCTCCTTAGGATGCCCCCATCCTTGTATTGCAGTTTCTTTGCTTCGGTACATTCGTTTGCCCACCAGGCATTTCTCGTTTATCAAACATGAGTTTACGATGGCGGTATTAACTTTTCTGTAACTTCAATTATAATCTCTGTGATTTTGCGATTAATGTCGTGGATGGTGATATCTGGCGATATGATGTTCTCAAGTTTCGCGTTTTCTGAAAATAGCGATCCATCCGAAAGATGGATTAGCCAGCGACATGGTTTAGAGGTGATAGTGGGTAGTGAGAATGACAGTTTAATGATTGCAGGTAGATGATCACTGCCTTATGAAGAGTCGAGGACTTCCCTCCTAAAGTCATTAAAAACAGGTGGTGAACAGAATGCTAGATCGAGGCAACTGAACTTGCCTGAGCTTGGTGATAAGTATGTTGGTGTGCCAGAGTATAAAAGACAAGTGTCCTTCGATAAAATAAAATATTTGAGAAGTTGCCCTTTTTCGTACGTTTTGTCACTGCCCCATAGCGTACCGCGGGCGTTAAAATCTCTTACGACAACAAACGGTTCTGGAGGTTTGGCGGTCAAGTCCACAAGTTCTTGTAGTGTCAGTTTTGGGAGAATGTAGATAGAACAGATGGATACGTTTTTGTGGGCAATATTGCTGACTTCCACAGCCTCCAGAAGGGTGTTTAATGGGATTGCTCGGGGGGGGGGGGGGGAATGTCGCTTTTTATTACAATTGCAGAGACTCGCGATAAACCGCTACAATGCTGCCGGTCCTTACCAACAACTGTATACCCTTTAGTATACGAGTGTGCTTTGCACCCGGGTTTGTTTCCTGGAGGCAAAATGCTATCGACTAAAACTTGTTAAACATGTCTTTAATGTCACCTAGCATTTGAAGTAGGCCTCTGACGTTCGAATTAATAATAAAAGCCATGATGGAATTAAGAGGAAGCAAATGTACAAATAATGTAGATTAATCATTAAAATTATGGTAGATGACATATGGTAAAAACAAGGTTCGTAAAGAGCGATAACCTCTTAGGTTATCGCTTACGTTTTGTCACTGCCCCATAGTGTACCGCGGGCATTAAAATCTCTTACGACAACAAACGGTTCTGGAGGTTTGGCGGTCAAGTCCACAAGTTCTTGTAGTGTCAGTTTTGGGAGAATGTAGATAGAGCAGATGGATACGTTTTTGTGGGCAATATTGCTGACTTCCACAGCCTCGAGAAGGGTGTTTAATGGGATTGCTCGGGGGGGGGGGGGGGGAATGTCGCTTTTTATTACAATTGCAGCGACTCGCGATAAACGGCTACAATGCTGCCGGTCCTTACCAACAACTGTATACCCTTTTAGTATACGAGTGTGCTTTGCACCCGGGTTAGTTTCCTGGAGGCGAAATGCTATCGGCTAAAACTTGTTAAAGATGTCTTTAACGTCACCTAACTTTTGAAGTAGGCCTCTGACGTTCGAATTAGTAATAAAAGCCATGATGGAATTAAGAGGAAGCAATTGTACTAATAATGTAGATTGATCGTTAAAATTATGGTAGACGACATATGGTAAAAACTAGGTTCGTAACGAGCAATAACCTCTTAGGTTATCGCTTGGGTTGCAGCATTATTGGGGTCTTTTAAGACCAGCGCTCGAGAGAGCACTGGTCTTTTGGTGTCGACGACACCGAGGTTTTCGGGTCGACCTCCATCGCCTTGTCGGAGGCGCTGGAGGATCAAGAGCCGGGCCTTGAAATCCGCGTCTTGGGCTTTGGTGTGCGACTGAGTCGTGGACCCTGTGCAACCGAAGCAGGTAGGGCCACCTTCGATGTCGATGGTGGAGAAGCACTGGCTGCTACCACCCAGGGGGCAGGCGGAGCTGCTACGGGACCACTGACCACAATCCCCGTAGGCTCCTGAAATCATTGCGGTGTTGCCCCCTGCCACACTGCGCTGGCATAGCTTTTTTTAGGTAAGAGTGTGAGCCTCTTCTTCGCTTCGAAAAAGTTAGTTTTTCTTTGACTCTTAGACCAACTATGTTTTTTTCTTTTTTCCAGCAAAAAAAGCGATCTTGAATACGCCGGGTGATCGCCTTCGCAGTCCAGGCAGTGGAGAGATTCCTGACATTCCTCTGACTTGCGGACGTTGGTGCTGCAGTTGGTACAGGTTTCTTCACCTCTCGAACCTCTGGCACTTGAAGCAGCACCTCCGGTTCGGTATGTATGGTCTGACATTTATTTTCAGGTATCCTGCTTGTAGGGAGTGTGCTTGGGCCAAAAGTTAGGACTATGTGTTTTGTTGGGATTTGTTCGTTTTCTCGTCTGATCGTTATTCGTTGGACCTTTAATACAGTTTGATCTTGGAAACCGTTAAGGAGCTCCACGTCGCTCAGGTTCAGGAAATGTACTTCCGATATGAGACCCCTACACGTGTTTAAAGATTGCTGAGCTATATATACAAATGCTATAACTATTTCTTAGGAACTAGTCTCATTGAGTTAATAATCAGAAAATAATTAACCAGTTTTCGGTCACTATTTCCTTGAACACAACCTCACGCGTGGCGAAGTATGTCCTTCTTGAGGCTGACGTCGTGCGCCGAATTTATGCCTGACTTCCATATAGGTTTCATAAATAGTGCGTGTTGTCCTAAAGAACACCCTCTATGCATGCATGGAGTACGCCATGTCCGTCACTCACCCTTCTTTATGAATGCGGTCCTGAAAGCAAGCCCAAGCAGCTGGTACTACGACGGCGTCTGGCGACGTATCCACTGGTAAGCCCTGGTGAATGGCAAGACGTTGCTGCTTGTCGTATTCGACCCAAGCACAGCGGCAGTCATTCGAGGAAATGCCGCTTACCAGCGACAGTGCCAGAACCAAACTGAGCACGCACATTCTCCTATTGGCTGACAAACTTGCGCTGGGGCCACACCACTGCAGTAACAAATAATAGGCTGGATTCATCTCTTACAAAATAGAAAAATAATGAGGAGCTATATTCGCAATGGCTATAGACTGTCGCACCACCAAGCAGAAGTCGGGAGCGTCCTCTCAAACATAGTAAGTAGGCAGACGCTCCCTTGTTCGGCTGCGGTAGCCTGAGTGTTAACGCCTTTGCAAGAAACGAATACTACCGCATTGCGTGTTTCCGGCATTAGTTAACAAACCGGGCCCTTCATTACACGATAAATGTGATTCGTTCTTGCGAAACGGGAAGTTTCCTAGAAAATACGTTGCAACCGCACTTTCAATGGTAGCCCACAGAATGCACATATCAGCTTAGCAAGGTTTCCTTAGCTTAACTAAATGTTATCATCTGACCTTTTCAGTAGAAAGTCACCGTGTTTCACTTCCATATAGCAATCTTTGGTGCTTTTGTAGTGCATGAATTCTATAATATTGTACGCGGAAAATTACACGGGCTCACTATTTTTTCTTCTATGACTGAGCCATCTCAAATCAGCCAGCCCTTCGTGGCTTGTTTTGGCACGTTTATTGATAATAGGCAGCACACTGCGAGCGACTTGCTTATTGACGGGTTTCGGGGCGGAAATGGCTGAATGTTCTCTGCACTCAAATAATGATGGTGACGCGACGTTCGTGTTGTCAGAGTCGTTCGGCGAAGGGAATTCTTCCAATCGCTTGAGCAGTGATGTTGAAAGAAACCGTTTAAAGTACAAGCATTTTTCGCTGGATGTAGAAGGCTGTGAACGCATTGAGAGTGACGGCAACAATCATGGACCAGCTGCTAACTCATGAAGAGCCAGTTTCACCTCATGTCCCCTCGTGCGTTTTTTATTTTCCCCACCATAAGTCACTTTCATTGTATTTATTGCACCATACTGGTCATCGAGGTCAGATAAAAACATAGATTTTTTGGTGCATTGCGCGCAGCGAAATTACTGTGGATAATGTGTAACTTTTCATGCCGCCAACACAGTCAAGCCCGACCAGCGAAGCGAACTGGTTAGACCGGGTTAGAACGATGCACAAGAGTTACAGCTACGGCAACAATTCACATCTCATTGATAACTTTTCATTTACTACTGGTGCCTTCTCAACAGCGTTGTTGTTCGGCAAAGTTTCGCAATTTGAATGTTGCGAAAGCCATAAGTGTCTATTCTTTTCTACATTCATGTTTCGACCACGCTTATGGAACCTGCAACATCCGAGTGCAATGAATTGTGCATGGTTTGAGTCTCAGCTCGGCTGTCACACAAGTGCTACTTAATGGGATGTTAAATGCTTGTGTTCCGTTGAGGAAGCCACTCCATCTTTCTGACAGCACAAGTAACAAAGACGGCGTAATGTGTTTGCAAACATTCAGCCCCGTGCAGTGATGACGCTACTCGCTAGCGACCTACTAATACGGCCTATTGGTCAGGCCACTCACTACATACGGCCTTGGAGTGCGGTTAGGCTCATCAATTTTAGTTCGCGTAGTTTTCTGTAGGACGCACAGAATTTCGCGAAGCGTCATTCATGCATGGTAACTGAGCTTAAATACAAGCTTTCACGCCGTCGCAAATAATCTGGAAGCGAGCTTCCATGGTTTTCAAAAGAGTCTTGCTCTCATATATCTCTCCAACTGATGGCTTTATCCGGTGAAAGTGGCAAAGTCAGTTTGTCCGCAAGTCCTGCCTCTTCCTATGCTAGTGATTGGTTTTACCTTCCGCAGGGCACCGTCTTGTATCGTACAGCACGCTACCTCGAGTTCGTGAGCACTGCGAGTAGAAAGGATCCTTCTCTTTTGTGTATTTTTTTGTCCATTGCATTGGACTCCTCTGATCATTAGCACGCTCTTTCCACGTACCTTGAGCACTAAGCATCACGCCAATTCAAAGAATATATATGCCGCGTGTTTCAAGAAACGTGTCCCAAATTCTGAAAAATGAGGCGTCACCATGAATCGTAGCCAATTGGGAGGAGGGGGTTGATCTCCTTTCACGCTTAGCCGTGAGTGGCTGAGCCGTGTCCGGGGAAAATATATCCTGGGGGTAGAGCTGACGCCGGGTGATATGACCCATAAAAAAGTCCGCCAGAACAGGCCACACACCTGTTCAAGCCGACTGCACCCCTCGGCTGACCCTCCCAGGGGAAATCTGTATTCACCTTTTCTAGCCTCTCCCCTCAACTTCGTCTTTCTCTCCCACTTTTTATCTGTCCTGTCATCTCCCTTTCGTTCACATCCGCATTTCTCTGCGGCGTGGGTTAACTTGGTGTAGCTACCTAACTTTGGGTAATTTTATTAGGTTAAAATACAGATTCTTTATTTCAGCATTCAGTTGAAACAAATTCTAGGACAAGAGCAAAAAATCAGCTATTATAGCACCTTAACAAAAGCCCCTGCCCCTACAGAAGCGAGGCATGGCTAGCGACTTCAAGTATTCGTTATTCAACCTTGTAGCATCCCCTTGTATGGATCGGTCATGGGTGCTCACGATAGCGGTTGTACTTTATGATCTTTGTATGGCAAACGCATTTCCCATCCTTCCTGGTTGCTCCCTCTTTGTCCTTCCCAGTGCGTCACCAATAGGTGACGCGCTGATAACGCATTTACTCTAGCTAAACCAAATAGTCTTTCCCTAAATACCGAGTCATCCACAGCCCAACGACACCAGCAGTCTCATCTATTGCAACCTCTTTCGTATCGAAAACTTTCCCACACCCCGCAGGGGCGTATGCGTAAGCAGGCGTTTGGTGTTTAGCGACACCACGGACCCGAGCGAACGGGTGGGGGACTAAAGGAGGAGGTCGACTTTCTCTCATGCCTAACCCTGCGTGGCTTTGCCGTGTCCAGAGAAAAGGGGATCTGGGGGGTTGAGCTGACGCCGGGGGAGGTGATTTTAAGGCCCCCTGACTAAGGCAACACACCCCTTTCGCCCTGGCTTCACGCAGACAGCACAGTAACCTTTTCCTATGCCCCTCGGCGATCTTTCTTTTTCCTTTCCTCTTTCCCATCTGTCCTGTCTTCTAACATCTTCTGTTTCTTCCCCATTTTCATAGGTGGTTTGGTTTTCCACTCCTCAGTGATCGTGCCGCTTTAAAACACGTACGCACCGAAAAATTATCCTTTTCCAGGCGACCCAAAAAAGTATTCTTCGCTATCATGTCGTACACAGCTAGGAGCCCAACAAAACAGCCACAACAGTGTGGCTGTTTCAAAGCCACACCTTTCAGAGCCTGTTCATAGTATCGCGGTCACTGACAGCCACGTTAGGTGATGGCAATAAAGTTACAAAAATGACTCGTGGAGACCTTCTTTTTAAAGTCTGTGACAAAAGTCAACTTGACAAGCTAAGAACCTTGCAACATTCGGGGACATTCCCATCAGCGTGACACACCGTCGATTCATGAACTCTACGCGTGGAGTTGTTTCCGACACAGACCTCCTTGACCAGAAGAAGGCTGAACCCCTCGAGGGCTGGAAAGAACAGAATGTGACCAATCCGAAGCGAATCGTCATCCGAACGAACAGTCAGGAAGCCCCCATGAAACACTCGGTACTAACCTTCGCCACTGGTGAACTACCACAAAGAATAGAAACTGGCTATACTAAGACACCAATCACCCCCTACGTCCGAACCCTCTTACACTGAAGATCCGCGAAAACATCTCAAAAAAAGCACGCCGAAGGTGTTCGGCTTTTCATGGCACAACTTACGCTGATGCAGCGCGTCAGGGGGCAGCGTCGCATCACCCTCTCCCACTACCTAGGCCCACGACGATGTACAAAAACATCTACACAAACACTCCCTGAAAGAGCTGTGTGTACAGGAAACACTCCTAAAATCTCAACACACCAACTTTCTACACAGTTACAATATTTTTCGGAATGATGGTGGTGATGCCATGGCGTCACTGGAGGTGTAGTGTTATAGCTAAGCAAGGAATAGCATGTATACGAAGGTCGTAGTCTCTTCGAAGGTTAATCGATGGTCGCAGGTTCGGTTCCTGTCCACGGCAAGTTATCTTTTCACCCACATTTCTTTCTTCAAAATTTACATTACAATTGTTCTAACAATTCCCATATACTTTCCTCGGCATTATTGTCTGTTAGATCACACACACACACACATTATATATATATATATATATATATATATATATATATATATATATATATATATATATACACCAAACCACTACACGATTCTCAGCCCAAACCGCGCCTGCAGTTTTCGAGAAGCTTCCGGACTGTAGTAGATCATTTCGATGAGATCACGCCCACTCTGCGAACGGTACAGATTATTCTGGAACCTACGCCACCGCCAGCGATAACGCTAGAACATTCGACGGCAAGAATATAAATGCCGACGCGCTTCGCCGTTTGTCAGTTGTTGATCGAAGGCCGACGCTCCGTTCGCCGCTATCAGTCCAAGACTGCTATCTGTGCAAAACTGCTGCTGTAATTGGACTTTCCGTTTACCGGGCACAGGTTCGCCCGAATAAACAGTTACATCCCAACACGAAGTCTCCTGTCTTCGGCCACGTCACGACCCCGTGACATCTGGTGGAGGTGCTGTTTCTTCCATGTACCGGACGCCTCCGTCAAGCCGTGAACCCAGCCCACGTCGTGAAGATACCGACGCCAGCAACGAGCAGCGTGTTAGCCGCAGGCAGCAAAGTCTGCCACCAGAGTACGGGCTTTTACTGGACAAGGCTCAGAAAACCAAGACGTTTACGTCGACCACGGCGATCATGTCAACGCCCATTCTACCTGCACCACTCCTGCTCCGGCAACCCAAAGAGCCGCCAACTTTCCACGGTTCGCCACTGGAAGACGCGGAAAGCTGGATCGAAAGGTTCGACCGTGTCGCCGCCTTCAATGACTCGACAGACGATGACAAGCTACGGCATGTGTATTTCGCCTTGGAAGATGCTGCTCGGACCTGGTTCGAAAATCAAGAGCGAAGCCTCATAACATGGGACGCCTTTCGCGCCAGGTTCCTCACTACTTTCGCAAGTGTGGTGCGCAAGGAGAAGGCCGCAGCTCTCCTCGAAACCTGCATGCAGATGCCAAATGAAAACGTGGTGCTATTCACGGAACATATGATTAAACTGTTCCGCCACACTGACTCCGACATGTCCGAGGAGAAGAAGGTCCGTCTACTTATGCGAGGAGTAAAGCAGGAACTCTTCGCCGGGTTGATCAGAAACTCGCCCAAGACGGTCGCTAAATTCATTTCAGAAGCATCTACGATAGAGAAGACGCTGGAGATGCGCACGCGGCAATATAACCGTAGCTTCTCGTCTACAAGCTACGCCGGCATTCAAGCGCTAGGAACCACTGACTTGCGTGAGACGATCCGAGTGATCGTGCAAAAGGAGCTGCGAAAATTACTTCCTTCAGCGCAGCCTCACGTAAAATCCATCGCGGACGTCGTACGCCAGGAGATCCAGCAGTCGCTTAGCGTTCCTCAGCCTCAAGAGCCGCAGCTGCAAGTCATGAGCTATGCTGCTGCAGCATGCCGCCATGCCCCTCCTTCACGCGCACGCCAAAACGCCGCCCCATCGCGCTTCCGTCGCCAGACACCACCGCCGCCACCACCTCCACCGAGGACCTACCATTCGCCAGCGGGCCAGCGCAGTGCGCCGAGGAAAACCGACGTTTTGTGCACCCCTGACCAACGCCCACTGTGCTATCACTGCGGCGAGGCCGGGCACACTTACCGCCGTTGCCAGTACCGACATATGAGACTGCGTGGCTTCGCCGTCGATGCACCACGTCCGCAGCCAGGGGAACGGCCACGTGACATCGCCGACTACCTGACAAGAACTCAATAGACACACCGAAGTCCTTCCCGTTCGCCGTCGCCCAGCCGCTACATGTCGCCGCACCTTCGGCAGTACTCTGGCCACACGCGGGGCTGGTCTCCTAGCCCGTATCCGGGAAACTAAGGGCAGCAACCAATGGAGGTGTGGTTGCTGTGCGACGAACTACCGAAGATCCTCCGACGATGACGATGCCGCGACGGAGCTTTTCGAACACAACGCCAACCAGGCAAAGCCCTGACGGCGAAAGCTCTATTACCGAAGGTGGCCTGACAACGGCACATGGAAGCAGCAGAACAAGACGACGCAGCCGTGACCCGATGCCACGCCCTAACTGTAATGCGAGACGGCGAACTAGCGACCTCGACGTTCTTATCGACGGCCACAGTGTGACCGCTCTCGTCGATACTGCAGCCGTCTATTCCGTCATCAGTGGGTCATTCGCCGCGAAGTTAAAGAAAGTTAGGACAGCTTGGAAAGGCCCTGAAATCTGCACAGCCGGAGGTCATCTCGTAACGCCTGCAGGAATCTGCACAGCGAGAGTCACAATTAACGGCTGTATTTATCCTGCAGACTTCGTAGTCATACAGCGTTGCTCGAGAGATGTCATCCTTGGCATGGACTTCTTATGCCTCCATGGTGCTGTCATCAACCTAAAAACAAAGTCGATAACGTTATCCACAGAAGAAGCACTACCGCCACGCACCCCGTGAGGAAACCACGCCTTGAATGTGCTGGAAGAACAAGTCACCATTCCGCCTCGCCCAAGCGTTTTTATTTGAGTCGGCGCTCCTAAATCACCTGACTCTGAAGGCGTCGTTGAAGGCAGTCAGCATCTGTTGGTCACCCAAAATATTTGCGTCGCAAGAGAAATTGCAGAGCTGCGGGGAGGCAAAGCAACGGTTGTGCTCACAAATTTCAGCAATGAGTACAAACATGTGAACAAAGAAACAACGGTCGCATACATCGAAGAAATTGTCGAAGCTACCAGTGCTTTCGCCCTCGTCAATTCTGCGGAACCTGCTGAGAGGAACCAAGCCCCTCAAATAGCTTTCGACGTCAATCCCAGACTTCCGAACGATAAGCAAGAACAGCTCAAGGCCCTGCTCCTGCCATACGAAGATTGCTTTTCGTCGTCATCGAAAATTGGGCAGACCCCAATCATGAAACATCGCGTCATAACCGAAGAAAATGCCAGACCACTCCATCAGAGTCCGTACAAGGCTTCGACGCGAGAACGTGAGGCCATGAAGAGACAAGTTTAATAAATGCTGCGGGATGACATTATCCAGCCGTCCAAGAGTCCATGGGCATCCCCCGTGGTGTTAGTGAAGAAAAAGAATGGGACCCTACGTTTCTGCGTCGATTATCGCCACCTGAACGAAATCACAAGAAAGGACGTGTATTCTCTCCAACGAATAGACGACGCACTTGATCGGCTCCATAACGCTAAGTACTTTTCGTCAATGGACCTCAAGACTAGCTATTGGCAAATCGAAGTCGACGAAAGAGACCGAGAGAAGACGGTGTTTATAACACCGGACGGCCTCTTCGAGTTTAAGGTGATGCCCTTCGGCCTTTGCTCAGCGCCTGCAACTTTTCAACGCGTTATGGATACAGTACTGGCAGGACTGAAACGGCAGACTTACTTTGTGTACTTGGACGACGTGGTCGTGTTTTCCTCGAGTTTCGACGAGCATCTTCGGCGCCTTGAAGCTGTACTTCAAGCTATCAAGACGTCCGGACTCACACTGAAGCCAGAAAAATGCAGATTTGCGTACGAGGAGCTCTTGTTTGGGCATGTTATCAGCAAATCTGGAGTTCGTCCCGATCCACGAAAAACAGCCGCCATCGCCGACTTCCCGCCGCCCACTGACAAGAAGGCGGTGCGCCGATTTCTGGGCCTGTGCGCCCATTATAGGTGGTTTGTTAAAAACTTCGCCCGCATCGCTGATCCTCTCACTAACCTTACCAAGGCCAACGTGGAGTTCAAGTGGAAAACGCCACAGGAACACGCTTTCCAGAAGCTTAAAGATCGCCTCCAGACGCCTCCGTTACTTGCCCATTTCGATGAATTCGCCTAGACAGAAATACACACTGACGCAAGCAGCGTAGGTCTTGGCGCCATTCTTGTGCAGAGGGCTGACGGTCTTGAAAGGGGTATTAGTTACGCCAGCCGATCGCTATCCAAAGCAGAAGCCAATTATTCCACAACAGAAAAGGAGTGCCTCGCTATCATCTGGGCTATATATATATATATATATTGACGCACGTATGTGCCAGTGGCGGCGACAACAAAGCAGCGCAAGTGTCCTTGGCCGAGGGCAGAAACGAAGAAGACGTTGCAGTCTTTGTCCTGTGATCGATGAAGCGTATTTGTTCGAGGTGCTTTGTGCGCTCGTCGATCCCGCGTTGTCACACTGGTGGAGGTGCTGGGTAGTCTTCATGCTTTGCACCCCTTCGCGGACCCGAAATTTGAGCCCGGAATTGCTACCGCGCGTCGACACACCAGTCCACCGTTTCAGTCGCCGTCTGCTACGCTTGGCTCCTGAGCTCAATCCCTTGCGAGAAACCGCCAGCAATCGCTTGCCTCCTTCAACCACCATGGCCACTGCAGCTCCAGTGCACATGACACTACAAAATCCCATGATTCCTGATTGTTTTCATGGTGAGACTTATGAAGACGCCCACTACTAGCTAGACCAGTTCGAACGCTGTGCGAAGTACAACCAGTGGGCCCTCCTGAACAACAGCTCGCGAATGTGTACTTCTACCTGAAAGACAATGCCCAAACTAGGTACATCAACAGGGAAAGAAACGTGGCTACGTAGGACGACTTCCGCAACCAGCTGGTTGACACCTTTACCAATCTCGATAGAAAGGAAAATGCGTAACGCCTTTTGGAAGTTTGACTTCAAAAACCAAACGAGAGCGTTGCTATATTCGCCGAGGACATGACCCGTCTTTTCGGCAGGGCAGTTCCCAAGATGCCGGAAGACAGGAAGCTGTGATATTTATTGCGAGGTGTGAAGAAGCAACTGTTTGGTGGGCTTGTGAGTAATCCACCAACCACAGTAGGTGAGTTCACGAAAGAAGCCACAGCTATTGAAGGGGCCCCACAGCCATGGTACCGCCAGCAGAACCCGGTCAACTTTCGAGTGAGTAGTCCTGTCACGGCTGCGGCGAGCCTCTCCGACAACAACAGGCCTCGGCGGGAAGTCATCCTGTATATTTTTAGGGAGGAAAGTTGGCAGCTTGCTTTAGTTCTAGCAACCGAACCGACGCCGGCACTGTCTTTTGTCGCAGATGTTGTCCGGGATGAGGTCCATCAGGCTCTCTCTTCATCCGGCTATGGTGATGTGTGACGGCTACTTACGTATGCTGATGCAGTCCGAGGCCCCATCGTCGTGCCTTCGGCACAGCGATCTCCTATGACTGGACCACAACCAACCCTGCAAACACAGCCACTCCCAGCGCCCACCACTTTCCCAACCTCAGTGATTCCTCCGACAAGACGAATGCCATATAGCAAACATGCCCCACAACATGGCCCCACGACGTGGCCCAGAAGTGAGCCTCCGCTTACCTACCAGGGTCGGAAAACCGATTTGTGGCGCACCACTGACCGTCGAGCAGTACGCTTTCATTGTGGCGAAGATGGGCACGTCTACAGAGTTTGCCGTTATCGCGACGCTCAGTACTCGAGGTTTCCTCGCTACCCTGATTACGCTGCATACGACGATCGACGCATGTACAACGACGCTACTGTGAACACACCGCCGCAGAATCCAGTAATGCCCAGATCACGTTCTCCATCTCCTGCGCGGGCCAGTTCACCTAATCATTGCAGTTTTGCCGACCTCCCCAGGGGCAGGTCCCCTAGCCCGCGACGGAGAAACCAGACACAGCGACGTCGTGGTGGAGTTGCCAATAATCGAAATTCCTCACAGCCCCCATTGCAGACAAATGACAGATCGAAGCCACCGATAACGAAGAAGACGACAGCAACGCCTAATTCGACGAATGAGACAACTGCCGACGTAACCGACGTTATCAGCGCTGACCTCGTCGTTCACATTGACGGCCACGAAGTGACGACTCTTCTGGACACTGCCTCCCACTCTTCTATAATAAGCCTACAGCTAGCCGAAACACTAAGGAAGGTGAAGATGCCATGGCATGGACACAATATAAGAACTGCAGGGTGTCAGTTGATGACACCGGTTGGAAAGTACACGGCCCGAATTTTCATCGCTGGTTACACCTTTGTCGCCAGCCTCGTCATTCTTCACGGGGCTGTAAACAGCTCATATTGAGAATAGATTTCTTGCGCGAATGCGGAGCTGTGATTGACCTCCACGACAGAAGCGTAACGTTCGCTATAAGCTCGCACTTTGCTACTGACGAGGAACACCAGCCACCTCGTTTCAGTATTGCCGATGCCGACGTCATACTGCCACCGCGAAGTTGCTCCCTCGTATCCGCGCACTGCGACATCTTGCAAAACGGTACTAGCATGGCTGAAAACATCAAGGGGCTCATATTCACTAGCGGCATTTATATTGCCAGGGCTGTCGTCACCGTCATTGGCAGATGCACTGAGCTCTTGTTGACAAATTTCGGCAGAGAACGCCGACACATCGTTAAAGGCAAGGCTATTGCCAATATCGACGAACTCGCTCAAATTGAATATCGTCATTTAGTGGAGGAAGCAGCAGCGTCTACTATCACTACACCGACATCTGTCGACGTTAGTCCAACGTTATCTCCCATTGAGCGAGACCACCTTCTCACGCTGATAAACAAGTTCCATGGCTCCTTCTCATTCACATCAAGAGTTGGTCAAACGGCACTGACGAAACACCGCATCATCACGGATTCTGACGCCAGACCCATCCGGCAAAATCCTTAACGCGTCGCCCAAGAAGAGCGTGAAGCAATTCAAAAACAGGTGAAAACGATGCTGGAAGGTGGTATTATTCGGCCATCTAACAGTCCTTAAGCATCACCAGTAGTACTTGCCAAAAAAAAGACGGCAGCCTGCGTTTCTGCGTCGAGTTCCGCAAGATAAATCAGATCACAATGAAAGACGTCTGTCTTCTGCCGCGTATTGATGATTCATTACATAGACTACGAAACACACGCTACATTCGCCCAAGAACTTGAAAAGCGGCTACTGGCGAATCGAAGTGGATGAGAGAGATTGCGAGAAGACCACCTTTGTTACACCCGACGGACTTTATGAATATCAGGTACTTCCTTTCAGTTTGTGTTCAGTGCTAGCAACATTCCAGCGTCTGATGGAAATGGTTCTCTCGGGACTTAAGTGGCAAACCTACTATGTGTACCTCGACGACGTGATTGTCTTTTCGGTGACTTTCGAGGAACACTTACGAAGGCTTGAAGCAGTTTTTGAAGCGATATGCCTAGCCGGTCTCACTCTAAAACCTGAAAAGTGATACTTCGGCTTCCACGAACTTCAATTCTTCGGTCACGTCGTGAGCAGCCAAGGAATCCAACCCGACCCGGATAAAATTGCCGCCACGGCGAATTCCCCGACGCTATCAGACAAAAAATAAGTGCGACGTTTTTGGGACTATGTGCCTATTACCGGCGGCTTATGACCAATTTTTCGCGCATCGCATGGTAATTGACATAGCTTACTCGAGAAGATATCCCCTTCACATGGGGAGAAGACCAGCAGCAGGCATTTCACGAGCTTCGTCAGCACATGCAAACACCGCCCGTGCTCGCTCATTTCGATGAACAAGCGCCAACAACACTACATACAGACGCTAGTAGTGTGGGTCTTGGAATAGTGCTCCTACAGTCGAAGGACAACATGAAAAAAGTGATCGCCTACGCCATCAGGACGCTGTCGCGATCAGAAGCTAACTATACTACAATGGAGAAAGAATGTCTTGCAATGGTGTGGGCAGTCCTGAAGTTTCGTCCTTTTTTATAAGGCCACCCATTCACCGTTATTTGCAATCACCACTCGCTCTAGTGATTAATCAACTTGAAAGATCCATCTGGCCGCCTTGCACGCTGGAGTCTATGGCTCCAAGAATTTGACTTCACTGTCACCTACAAGTCGGGAAAACGACACACCGATGCCGACTGTCTTTCTCGATCTCCTGTTGGGACGGCTTTGCCGGATAACGACGACGACACGGCCTTTCTGGGAATTGTGGACACTACGGCCTTTTCTCAACAGCAGCGCGGCGACCCTGAACTACTACCACTCATAAATTACCTACAAGTGCGAACGAATAGCGTGCCGAAGTTATTTTCGAGAGGGCTGCTGTCGTACTGTTTGCGTAATAGCGTTCTTTATAAGAAGAACTTTTCACCCGCGGGCAGCAGACACTTGCTTGTCGTTCCTTCTTCGCTTCACCGTGAGGTACTGCAAGCATGCCACGACGAACTTATCACTGGTCGCTTGGGTTACTCAAGAACATTGGCGAGGGGAAGGCAAAACTATTACTGGCCAAGACTTACCGGAGTTGTCAAAACTTACGTGCAGACTTGTCTAGATTACCAGCGTCGCAAACCACCTTCCATCTGACCAGCCGGCCTGCTGCAGCCTGTCCGAGTGCCAGCGACACCGTTCGCATATATTGGCATGAATTTTCTGGGCCTCTTCCCAAAGTCTGCCACTGAAAACAGGTAGATCATTGTGGCCACAGATCACCTGACTCGATACGCGGAAACAGGCGCTCTGCCACGCGCAACGGCAGCTGAAGCGGCGTAATTTTTCATCGAAGCCATTGTTTTAAGACACGGTGCTCCCACAACAGTCATCACCGACAGAGGTACTGCGTTCATGGCCGAGCTTTTCGACACCATTTTCCGGTTAAGTGGAACAGCTCACAGGAAGACAACGGCGTATCAACCCCTGACCAACGGACTCACCGAACGTCTCAACAAGACTCTGGCTGACATGATAAGCATGTACGTAGATGTAGAGCACAAGAAATGGGACGACATATTGCCCTACGTCCCGTTCGCGTACAACACGGCTCATCAGGAGACCACTCGGAAGAGTCTCCTTACGGGCGCGAAGTTACGACAACGTCAGACGAGATGCTCCCTCATGAAAATGATGGTAATGAGACGGACGCCAAGAAGTATACCCAGCGATCAGAGGAAGCCAGACAACTCGCCAGGTTGTGAATAACCAAACAACAAGACGATGACGCCAAACATTACAAGCTCCGGCACAAAACCATCACATACAACGTGGGCGACAAAGTGTGGGTCTGGACACCCATTCGTCAACGTGGGCTCTCCGAAAAGCTCTTGTGAAGGTATTTTGGACCCTGCAAGGTTCTGCGACACATCAGTAACGTCTACTACGAGGTTGTTCCGAAGCGCCGCAGACATTCACCAGAGGTTGTCCACGTGCTTCGGATGAAGCCTTACTTTCAGTGACTAACGGTGAAGTTTTGGTTTTACCTTGCTTCTCGAAGGTTTAACATCAGGGCGATGTTTTTTAAGGGGGAATAATGACGCGTGTCTGTGCCAGTGGCGGTGACAACGAAGCTGCGCGAGTGTCTTTGGCTGAGAGGAGAGACGAAGAAGACGTTACAGGCTTTGTCCTGCGATCAATAAAGCGTATTTGTTGGAGGTTCTTTGTTTGCTCGTCGATCCCACGTCGTCCCAATATATATAAGGTATATATATTATATATATACATATATATATATATATATATATATATATATATATATATATATATATATATATATATATATATATATTGCTACGGGGCGCCACAAATGAACATTCTAGAAAAGAGGACGATGTTTAGCGCGAGCTCGTGCAGACCGGGCTCCATATATTGTATGCCTGCCTGTTTACCAAAAGTAAAGGCATTTTTCAGACGCCTTCTCCCCGTAACATTTTGGTGGAGAGTGCGGGTCTTCCCACAGTCAACACCACGACGATTCTACGCAGTGGACGTTCCTTGGCTGCCTGTGCGATGCCTGATCAAGACGAACACGAGGATTCTTCGGAGACTACCCCAAGCGTGCTTCGTCTAACTACGCAACAACCAACAGCACCGCATCCAGCTGCTACTAAGCGCACCATCGTCCTGACTCAACCGCGTGACCCAGGCACACTTTCGGGCAGTGACAGTACTGACGTGGAGGAATGGCTTCAGCTGTACGAAAGGGTGAGCGCTCTTTACAATTGGGATCCGACGCTCATGTTGGCCAATATTATTTTCTACCTTGATGGTACAGCTAAACTTTGGTTTTCCAACCACGAGGAAGATATCACGAGTTGGGACATCTGTAAGCAGAAACTCATCAATCTCTTCGGCAAGCCCATCGGGCGTCGTCATGCTGCGCAGAAAGAGCTAGAGTCCCGACTCCAGTCCGGCACCGAGTCGTACGTCACATACATACAGCATGTGCTCGCCCTCTGCCGGAAGGTTGATGACAAGATGCCGGAATCTGAAAAGGTCGCGCACATCCTCAAAGGAATCGCCGATGACGCTTTCAATCTCCTCGTATATCGAAACTCATCGACCGTAGATCGCGTTATTAATGAATGCCGACGCTTCGAAGACGCGAAAAGTCGCCGCATCACTCCACACTTTTCGCGTCTTCCCAACACGGCTGCAACATCAACCTGCGAGGACGCCCGTTTGGCACCAGCCCCTGCTGCTTCCCACAATATCGTGCGCATCGTGCGCCACGAAATCGCAGCAGCATCTCCTCTGTCTGACCAAGTCCAGGCCCCTGACGACTCTCGCGCCACGATTTCCTTAATCAAGAGTGTCGTACGCCAGGAACTGGCCAACGCCGGACTTCAGACGCTATGCCCCGTTAACCGACCTGACTACCGACTGCCCAGTACACCTAATATGTCCCACGGACCAAACAACCGCACACGTTACCGGAACCCGGCAGAATGGCGAACTTCCAATGACAGGCCGATCTGCTTCAACTGTGGACGAGTGGGCCATATTTCACGTCATTGCCGCACTTCCTGGGGTTGGCAGCCATGGTCGCATTATGCCAACACCCAACGCCCACCTGCTGGCTCTCGGATGCCGATCTACACGGCACAAGATGATGCTTCGCCATCCAGGCCCGCCCAACCAAGCCGCTCTCCGTCGCCCTCTGGACGCATGTCCCGCTCAACTAACTGACGTCGCTCCCTTCGCCCTCCTACCACCAGTCCTCGAAAAACTGACGGGCGCAGCTCCTAGAGGTGAGCCTGCTTCGACGACCCGACGAAAAATTCCTCTACACACAATACCCGGACACAACAACTTGATTAAAGTAAATGTTGACGGTACTTCTGTGGCAGCACTCATTGACACCGGCGCTCACATATCAGTCATGAACTCCAGCCTTTGTGCTCGACTCAAGAAAGTGCTCACTCCTGCTCCGATCACTCTTGTCCGAGTAGCTGATGTTGCAACACCAGCGGTCACCGGGATGTGTGCCGCCCGTGTCACTGTTGCTGGACGTCATACCACTGTTCTGTTTTACGTACTGGACCACTGCCCACATGACATCATATTGGGACTTGATTTTCTGTCGGAACATTCCGCCCTAATTGACTGTTCTGCTGGTGTTGTTCAGCTCGTCCTACCACACGCCGTTGACCCTCCTGATCCTGCGCTGCCAAAGCTATGCTCCGCCGACTTTGTTCGCCTATATTGTCGAGCTGTGACGTATATCGACGTCTCTTCTGATCCACCTGTGGCTGACGGCGATTATGTCATTTCACCTAATCCTACAGTACTCTGTTCGCTCAATGTTGCGTTCCCCCACACCATCATCACAATGAAGAACAACGTGGCATGTCTCCCTATTGTGAATTTTGGACTTTGCTCTGAAGTGCTGCCACGAGAAATATCCCTTTCAACCCTTGCCCCGGCCGGCGACTACCACATATCGGCCTTAACAGAGGATACACCGTCATCTACAAGTATTCAGTCGCGCAGTACACTAGACTGCATAACTGGAATGATTGCCTCTGATCTCCCGGCCGAGCATGTGTCTGCGCTTCGTGGCATTCTTGCGTCGTATCAAGACGTATCTCTGCGACCGACCCCTAGGTCAAACGACCGTCGTAAAACATCGGATCAACACCGGTGATGCAAATTCAGTACACCGGCGACCCTATCGAGTTTCCTCCACCGAGCGCCACGTGATCCAGCAAGAAGTCAACAAGATGCTTGCCCGAGACATCATTGAACCTTCTTCAAGTCCTTGGGCTTCGCCCGTTGTGTATGTGAGAAAGAAGGATAACAGCTGGCGCTTCTGTGTCGACTACAGAAATCTTAACAAGGTTACAAAAAAGACGTGTATCCTCTGCCGCGGATAGACGACGCTCTTGACTGCCTTAGTGGCGCAAATTATTTCTCTTCTATCGACCTTCGTTCCGGGTACTGGCAGATATCAGTTGATGATCTGGACCGTGAAAAGACGGCATTTATAACTCCCGATGGGCTCTATCAGTTCAAAGTAATGCCGTTCGGTTTATGCAATGCCCCGGCTACATTCGAACGAATGATGGACGCTCTTCTTCACGGTTTCAAGTGGTCAATCTACTTATGCTACCTTGATGACGTCATTGTTTTTTCGCCAACTTTCGAAACTCACCTCGAGCGTCTCTCAACAATTCTTTCGGTTTTCCGCAAAGCAGGGCTCCAACTAAACTCGTCGAAATGTCACTTCGGCCGCCGGCAGCTCACTGTCCTTGGACACCTTATCGATTCTTGTGGTGTTCGTCCCGATCCTGAGAAAATCCGTGCCGTCAAAGATTTCCCTGTGCCGACCTCTGCGAACGATGTTCGAAGCTTTGTGGGCCTTTGTTCTTACTTTCGTAGATTTGTGCGGAATTTTGCTGACGTCGCACGACCGCTCACGGAACTACTAAAAAAATGCGACTTTTGTGTGGGGACCTGAACAAACAAGAGCATTCGTTGAACTGACGAGTAGACTTACGACGCCACCGATTCTCGGCCACTTTGATATATGCGCTCCAACGGAAGTGCGTACCGACGCCAGCGGCCACGGCATCGGAGCCGTTTTGGGACAACGACAGCATGGCTGCGAGCGCGTTATTGCATACGCTAGCCGTCTTTTATCGCCAGCAGAGCGAAATTACTCCATCACAGAACGCGAATGCCTCGCACTCGTCTGGGCAGTGGCTAAATTTCGGCCTTATTTGTATGGACGCCCGTTCACGGTTGTCACTGATCACCACGCCTTATGCTGGTTGTCATCCTTAAAAGATCCTAGTGGACGTCTTGGCCGGTGGGCTCTACGGCAACAGGAATATTCCTACACGGTTGCCTACAAATCAGGTCGCCACCATGAGGATGCTGATTGCTTGTCGCGTCATCCAGTAGACCCAGCAGACCTTTCTGAGAGCGATGAGTCTACTTGCGTTTTGGCACTTTCCGCGTTTAGCAACATCGGAGATCAGCAACGCCGTGATCTTCACCTCAGAGATATAATCCTTCGGCTTAGTGGTCCCACAACTCCTCCGTCTCTCCGTATATTCCTGCTCCAAGATGGCGTCTTATATCGCTACAGCATGCATCCTGACGGACCTGAGCTGCTGTTGGTCATACCACAACATATGCGTCAGACTGTCCTTGCACAGTTGCATGATATTCCGACAGCTGGTCACCTGGGAGTTTCAAGAACTTATGACCGCGTTCGACGTCGCTTCTTTCGGCCCGGTATTTACCGATCCGTCTGCCGTTATGTCGCCTCATGCAAATCCTGTCAACACCGCAAAAGACCAGCAACCCTTAAAGCGGGACGCCTTCAACCCATTAAGATCCCATCCGAACCATTTTATAGGGTAGGTGTTGACTTACTAGGACCGTTTCCTTTATCGGCGAGCGGAAACAAGTGATTAGCAGTCGCCACGAATTACACCACTCGGTATGCAATCACACGGGCCCTTCCTACCAGTTGTGCGACCGACGTCGCTGACTTTCTTCTAGAAGAGGTCATATTACACCACGGCGCTCCTTGGCAACTGCTTACCGATCGGGGTCGCTACTTTTTATCACAAGTTATCCAAGACATATTGCACTCTTGCCCTACAAAGCACAAGTTCACAACGGCGTATCATCCTCAAACCAACGGGCTCACGGAGCGGCTAAATAGAACCATCACGGACATGCTCGCCATGTACGTTTCTTCCGACCATCGTGACTGGGACTTCGCCCTTTCATTTGTAACATTTGCCTATAATACGTCTCGGCATGACACTGCAGGTTTCTCGCCATTTTTTCCTCCTGTACGGACGAAAACCTACGTTGCCTTTCGACACGCTCCTTCCTGCCGTTGGCCACACGTCAGAATATGCCCGCGATGTGATTTCTAGAGCTCTAGAGGCACGTGAGATTGCTCGCCGGCGTCTGAGCGATTCGCAGGAACGACAACGACAGGTCTACAACGCGTGCCATCGTGATGTCCACTTCAGTCAAGGTGACACAGTCCTTCTCTGGACGCCGTCGCGGCGAGTTGGCCTGTGCGAAAAACTGACTTCACCGTACTCGGGTCCGTACCGTGTGGTGCGGCAAGTCACCGACGTGACATATGAAATTGAACCTCTTAACGCCAACAGCGCGCGATCGTGTTCTGACGTTGTTCACGTCACTCGGCTGAAACGATTTTACTCAGACCAACCAAGCACCGAGACGGTGCCTTCGCCGCCGGGGGTGATGCTACGGGGCGCCACAAATGAACATTCTAGAAAAGAAGACGATGTTTAGCGCGAGCTCGTGCAGACCGGGCTCCATATATTGTATGCCTGCCTGTTTACCAAAAGTAAAGGCATCTTTCAGACGCCTTCTCCCCGTAACAATATATATATATATATATATATATATATATATATATATATATATATATATATATATATATATATATATATATATATATATATATATATATATATATATATATATACGCGAATTCCCATCCACTCCTGGCGTCGTTTACTGACGACCACGCAACATCAAAGACACACTTGTCTACTCTCAAATCAATACGTCACCCCCTAATAATTTATGCCCACCTTGTTTGAAGTCACGATGTCTTGTATGTAAAGCGATGGGAGAAACACACAAAGCACCCAGCACACAATCCAAGTTTTCGATTAAAGGAAACCTAACATGCGATTCCTCTAATGTGGTATACCTACTCGAATGCAACGTGTGCAGTATGCAGTACATCGGACAAACAGACACACCATTTAGGATTCATTTCAATAATCACAGAGCCCATGCGAAATCAGCCCCAAGTCTACTTCTATCAAAACATTTCAATCTTCCCGACCATGCATTCGACAAGCTTTTAGTAACAATATTAGAGACTGGATTTAAATAAACTGAGAACGTGAATAACGAGAGTAATACCTTATCCACCGATTTAAAACCCTCGATAGAGGAATAAATGAGAATTCGAGTACACTTATACCAAGTAAAACATTTGAAAACAATAACGGCAATAATGAAAATATTAACTGAGTTCACGGCACTGCAGCTGCGAAGGGCACTGGACAACTCAAAACAATGCCAAGTGTGACTACTCTTCCTAAGTACAGCTGTCATCTGTTTCTGTTTTTACCAGGTGGTCAAAATTTCCGAAGCTCTCGACTACGGCGTCTCTCATAATCATATGGTGGTTTTGGGACGTTAAACCCCACATATCAATCAATATTTCTGTTTTTACCTTACTATCTAATCAATTGAGCAAAGGATGACATGCCCAACAGCAACCCTGTGCACAATGAGGAGCTGCACGCGTAATCCAGAAGCGGGCAAGAATTGACATTGCACCCGCTTGCCAGCCTCTGCGGTTATACGCGGCGCCCCTCTTTCAACGACAAGTTATCGACAAGGCGCTGAATAGTTAAAGGTTTAAACTTGTAAAGAAAAGCTTTTTTTCCCCTCACTGAACCACCAGAGCTATGTGGCGCCGTCCGGTCGGGAACGATACTTTAGTGAAAGGAAGGGTATACAGACCGCAGACAACCCAAAGGTAAAAAAGGCGAAAAGAAAGATAAGGAGGGGGAAGGGAATGGAAGAGTGAAAGAGGGCGCCAGGGATAGTGCACCTTATACTCTCATTGCTTTTTCTTTCTCTTTTTCTTTCCTTACCCTCTATCTCTATACCTCTCTGATTTAAGATTGTATAAAGCTGAGCACCAACAAACTGTACCCGCATCCTATTGGTCTTCGCAGCGCTCTTGGTCTTCGCAGCACTTATATTTGTTCATTTACGCAGGTGAGCAAAACCTCTCCTATAGTGTTTTCTCGGTAGACCTTTGCGCTGCTGCCGGGCTGTAGGTCTGTGTTTGTATATTTGAAGTTGACTGTTTTCATCATTACAAAGGAAATGACGAAAGCTTTCGTTGATTTCCGCCGTGAAATGCGAGCCGAACTAAGAGATATACGCGAAAGCGTAAAATTTTGTAGCGAAGTTTGTGACAACGTTAAGCAACTGCCAGATGAAATTCAGTTGCTCTGTGAAGAGCTGCAACATGCTAGACAAAAAAATGACCAACTTGAAACAGAAAACAAGAAATTGCAACGTAAGGTTGATGAGCTCAAGCAGTACACTCGTGTGAATAACTTGGAAATCAAAGGTACCCCTAGGGATGAAGATCCGATGGAAATTGTAAAGAAGCTTGGCGATGCCATTGAGGAAGAAATCTTGCCATCAGACATAGACACGTGTCAAAGAATACCTGTTGGCAGATCTGGAGACAAGAGTGTAATCGTACGTTTCGTCCGACGTGACAAAAGGAATGCTGTCTTAACTAAAGCACAAAAGAAAAGGCCGTCTGCCAAAGATATGGGTTTCAAATCAAATGAACTCATATATGTGAATGAGAACTTAACCAAACACGCGAGGCAGCTGCTCGGCTTAGCAGTTGCTAAGAGGCGAGAAACAAAATGGAATTTCGTGTGGACAAACGGTGGCAAGGTGTTTGCGCGCAAAACAGAGTCGTCTGAGATTCCTAAGATTGTTGAGCCTGCAGATGTCGCAAAAATGACAATGTAGACTATCCAATCAAGTCTTATACTAACGAGACTTCGTAATGGATCTTGTCAATAGCCAGTACTATGGCATAAGCGGTCTCAATAAGGTGGGTTATCAAAGCTCGCACACTTTCAGTGTCCTGCATCTAAACGCTCAAAGTATCAAGAACAAAAAAGAAAATCTTGATGTGTTTCTCGACTCTTTAGCAATAAAGTTTGACGCTCTAACATTTTCCGAAACTTGGTTAACACCAAATAATATCCCTCCAAAATTTGCCGTTTATACTTACAGTAGCTTGGTACGTCATTCCGGTCGAGGCGGAGGCATCGCTGTATACGCCAAAGAACAACTAAAACATGAAATAATTGATGATCGCTCGTACATTTCACCATGCATTGAATGTCTTGTAGTCAAACTTATTAACGTATTTTTTGTCGTGGTGTACCGGCCACCAGCTGGTAAAAAGCAAGAATTCCTTGACTACATAGATACTCTCTTAGAATTGCTACACACAGTGCGCATGCCTTTTTTAATTATCGGTGACGTTAACGTTAACATGCTAGGCGATTCTCCCAGCTGTAAACAACTTCAGTTGGTTTTGAGATCATACGCATGCGCAAACACGATAACAAGGCCTAGTCGCATATCAGAAAAGTCATCGACGCTGCTTGATATAAGTGTCACAAATATTCCAAGCAGAAAGTGTATTTCAGGGTTATTGTCATACGATGTAAGTGACCACCTACGCATATTTTCTCTTGTATCATTATCATCAACACAAAATGAAAAGCAGATCATAGAACAGTATCGCAAAATAAAAAATAGCGCACTAAACCGATTCCGAGCTGAAGTTGCTTCGACGAACTGGAATATAGTGTGCGCAGAAAGGAATACAAACCGGGCTTTCAGTCTTTTTCTTGAGCAACTGAAGAGCATATATGACCGCGCCTTTCCTTTAACGAAAAAGTCTTCAAGGAAGAATATACGCAAGCCGTGGATTAACAACGCACTGTACGACCGAATACAAGAAAAAAACAAGATGTATCACACGTTGGTAAAATATCGTGATTTATCACTTCTTGAAGGCTACAAAAAGTTCCGTAATAAGCTAAATGTTGACATCAAACGAGCCAGGATATCATATTATCAATACATATTTGAAAAAATCTACAATAATCCCAGGAAAATGTGGAATAAGTTAAATAACTTAACTGAACGTAACGAAAAAGGTTATGTTAATATCACTGATTTTGCCGATGATTAGGCAGATGTCGAAGCGCTATCAGTCATGAATGAGTATTTTGTTCACGCTGGAGACTGCACAGATTCATCTTGTAGGGCAACAGATCCGCCTGTAGCAGATAGAAAGCGTCTATCACACTCACTCTTCCTTACTCCGGTTACACCTTGTGAAGTTGAAAAATTAGTCTGTAAAATACGTGACAATGTTGCTGCAGGTGTTGACGAAATAGTAGCCATCCCGATAACACACGTAGCATCACTAATTTCACACCCTCTTTCATACATCATGAACACTGTGCTAGAAACCGGCGTTTTTCATTCAGAACTAAAAATGGCCTGCGTTTGTCCTATTTATAAAGGGGGTGCCAAAAATGTATTATGGAACTACCGCGCGATATCATTTTTACCGGTACTCTCCAAAGTTTTTGAAGGAATATTACACTCCAGACTTGAATTCATTTTCACTAAGCGCCTGATAATCAATAAACCACAGTGTGGGTTTCAAAAGGGTAAGTCTACGGAGTCGCTGCTATTAGATACGAAAGAAGAGATATTAAAAAATATGGAAGACAGAACCTACACCATAGGTCTTTTCATTGACTTTAAGAACGCCTTTGACGCAGTCAAACATGGTATACTGATATCTAAGTTTCATGATTATGGTGTAAGGGGCGTGGTAGCTAAACTAGTAAAAAGTTATCTTACCGAAAGAAAACAATATGTTAGGGTAGGTAACCTTGTTTCCCCATTCAAAGAGAGAGAGAGAATAAGATGAGGGAGAGGTAGGGAAGTTAACCAGAAAATGGAGCATCCGGTTTGCTACCCTGCACTAGGGGAAGGGGGAATGGAAAAAAAAAGATGGGAAAAGAGCGAAGAGGGAAATAGACGCACGCAAAAAAGGGGAGGGGGGCTGGGGTGCTATAGTCCATACAATAGGCCACTGCCACGCAGAAAGTTCAGTAAGGCCTTCACTGATTTTCTGTGAGCACACCAATCATGTCGCATTTCAAGCACTAATTGTTCAGACAAAGGTCTGTCGTCCAGGCGAGCTAACGCAGCACCTGCTTGCTCCAATGAAAACTGTAAAAAGCGGTGTACCGCAGGGTTCAATGCTTGGACCGTAACTATTTATAACATATATTAATGATCTGTGTGAAATTCCACGATCCCCAAAATCAATTATTTACGCTTACGACATCAACGTATTTTTTACAGGTAGAATACTCACGCACCTTGAAACTGAAGTAAATGATTACTTACTCAAGTTAGAAAAATGGCTTCATGAAAATAAGCACATGCTTAATATATCTAAAAGTAAGTACATAGTATTCCAGCCTATCAACAAGCCCTACGAGGACGACATTAACATCTTTTTTCAAAAAGCAAAGGCCGGAGCAGGTTAAATCACAAAATTTCCTCGGAGTGTGGTTCCAAGAAAATTTGTCCTGGAATACCCATATTGATAGTCTCGCATCCGAACTAAGTAAAACTGTAGGGTGTATATTTAAAATAAATCGACTTATACCATGTGGCTAAAAAAGATATACTACGTTCTTTTTTCTTCGCTTTTGAATTATAGTATGCTAGTATGGGGCACTACAAGTGAGAAGAAGGTAAATGAAATAGAAATCTTACAGAAAAGACTTCTGAGCCTATTCGATGATTATTATGGGAACCCAAGGGAGATGCCTAGCGGTCCACTATTTATAAAACATGGCATACTAAAAGCAAGACAGGTGTATGAATATAAGCTATTACTTTACATTTATAAAAATAAACTCCACACTATTATGACACAGGAGGGTGCACTCAAATACTCGCTCCGTAGGCAACAAATTCGCCTTCCTGCTACTAGGACTGGATATGGTAGAGCCCTAATTGCATACCGCACCCCACAGCTTATAAATCATTTAGGTGAACAATAAAATTTTAACCTCTCATTAACGCAATTCAAATATCACATAAAATATCTCCTCATCAATTGAGTAAAGTAAACATCATGTTTCCAATAAACTTCTGGCTAGGTTCCACACATACTCTCACCTTTAGGTACAAAACGCGTGTATATACAGTAGTATATACGTACATATGGGCAGATGTATGTATGAATATATGAGTGTATTATATGAATATATTGTTACGTGGAAAATAACAGTAGTCAGTCCGCAGCCACAACGCAGCTCGCCGACAATGTTCACTTCTTCACTCTCAGTCTGAGGCACCTTACTTGGGTATGTTCTACTATGCCCTGTTTCAGTCAGCTGAAATCACGTAACACGACCCCCGGCGGCAAAAGCGCCGACCCGGCGAGCTTAAAGGGTCACAGCAGGAGCAGTGTGGTAACGCTTGAGCCTTGATACGTAGACGATGTGCCGGGACAGCAGAGCAGAAGAGGTTGATGTAATATCAGGAACAATTTCATATGTAGTGTCCATCACTCGTCTAAGCACGCGGTATGGGCCCATGAAACAAGAGAGAAGCTTCCCTGAAAGGCCTGCATGACGCGTAGGGGACCAAAGGAGAACGAGGGAACCTGTCGGAAAGTGTTCGACGCGATGCGTTCAGCCTGCTTGTATTTACGAACGTAACGACCATCGATGCCGTGATCAAAGAGTGCCGCCGTCTCGAGCAGGCGAAGAGTTGACGCATTTTGCAGCAGTTCCAACGCCTACCCAAAACCGCGGCAACGTCGTCTTGCGAAGCCACTCCTTGTCATCCGTCTACAACCGAAGACGTGACGCGCATCGTCCGACGTGAACTTGAGGCCGCTTATTGGGCTGCCAACAAGCCGACGTTGCCCGATGCCTCAACGCCTGCTGTCTCCTTGATCCAGGCTATTGACCACCAGGAATTCGCTAACCTGGGTATTCTGTCCACTGCACCCAACCAGGATAATACTGATCTCTCGATAGCTTCTGTGGACATGAGACGTCACCGTCCGTACTCTATTTGAACCAGAAACCCGTCTGAATGGCGAACAGCTGATGATAAACCAATCTGCTTCCGCTGTGGTCACGCGGGACACATCGCTCGTTACTGCCGCAGCCAGTGGCCATCTATGTCTTCTGGCTCGTACCCCGCTTACAGTAACTCCTTCCATCCACCAAACCACCGTTATCCGACCCGCACTGAGTCTACAGCATATACTGCCCCTGAGGACTACGGCCACCCTGTCCCGTCGTTGCCGCCGCCTCAAAGCCGCCCGTCTCGTTCAAATACGCGTCGCCGCTCACCCTCACGATCGTTTAACCACCGAATGTCCCTGGAAAACTAGGCTGCGCAGCTTCTGGAGGTGAAATTGCCCTGTCGACCTTACCAAAAATCATCTGTTGCTCTTACGTTTGAACCAGAACACCCTTGAAGTATATGTTGATGGCACCCCTGTTGAAGCTTTGATTGATACGGGTGCTCACGTCTCTATTGTGAGTTCGCGTTTTCGTCGTCGCATGAAGAAGGTCCTCACGCCCCCTTGACCAGTGACGTCCGAGTTTAAGATGGCGCAACAGCCCCTGTTGTCAGTATGTGCACAGCTCAAATTACTGTAGCCGGTCATCAAGTGGTCGTCCTGTTTACCGTGCTTGCAAAATGTCCCCATGACCATGCACGAGGCCTCGATTTTCTTGCCGCCCTGCTCTGCTTGATTGCTCCGCTGGTGTGCTCCGTCTTTAACTGCCACAAATCACTGACGCTCCGTACCAACCTACATGCCGATTACAATGCAGCAACTTTGTTGACCTGCCCTCCAAAACTGTGACGTACATCGATTTTCTGTGCTCACCAGCTGTGCCCGACGGTGACTATCACGCTATGCCTCTCAACGACGTACTCCTTGCGCACAATGTTGCAGTGCCCTACACGGCGCTCGGCATCACAGATAACAAAACTTGTCTACCACTTGTAAATTTCGGCTGCATGAATCATGTGCTTCCACAAGACATTTCCGTGGCCCACCTGTGTCCGTTGCTCGATTCGGAAATTGAAGTGCTTGCCTTAGACACCCTTGTTTCACCGCAGCGCTCACCACTCGCAACACATTTGGGCAGCCGTCAAATTGTAGACATGATCGCCACTGACCTTCCGCCTCCGCAAGTTGAAGCCCTACAACATTTTCTCGAGGCCTACCAGCATATTTTAGATTTTGGCGTCCGACCTCTAGGGCAGACGTCCTTTGTCCAGCATCGCATACACACAGGTGATGCCAACCCTGTTCACCGCCGTCCCTACAGAGTGTCTGCTTTTGAGCGGAGCATCATTTAGAAGGAGGTAAACAAGATGCTAGCGAAGGACATTATTGAACCATCCTCCAGTCTCTGGGCATCCCTGGTGGTATTAGTTAAAAAGAAGGACGGATCGTGGCAATTTTGTGTGGACCATCGCCACCTTAACAACATCACCAAGAAAGACGCATACCCTGTGCCCCGAATTGACGACGCCCTTGATTGCCTCCATGGTGCCGCATAGTTATCTTTCATCGATCTTCGTTCTGGCTATTGGCAGATTTCCGTGGACCCATGGACCAGGAGAAGACGGCTTTTGTAATTTCTGATGGCCTCTACCAATTCAAAGTCATGCCTTTCGACTTATGTAATGCCCCCGCCACCTTTGAACGAATGATGGACTCCCTGCTCCATGGATTTGAGGGGTCTACGTGTCTTCATTATCTGGATGACATGATTCTGTTTGCTCCCACTTTTGAAGCGCACCTTGAGAGACTGTCTAAAATTCTTGATGTATTTTGTCTCGCCGGCCTTCAGCTGAATTCATCCAAGTGCCTGTTTGGTCGCCACCACACCACCGCACTACTACAATACTTGAACATATTGTTGACGCTTACGGCGTACAGCCTGACCCCGAAAAATTTCGAGCTACGAAGGACTTTCCTGTGCCAAAAACCGCCAAAGATGTTCGCAGCTCTGTGGGGCTCTGCTCCTACTTTCGGCGGTTCATCAAGAACTTCGCGGAAACCGCTCGGCCTTTAACAGATTTACTCAAACCAGGTGAGACGTTTACCTGGGGTCCCTCGCAAGCAGCAGCATTCTCCAACCTGACCACTTTGCTCACTTCCTCTTCTGTTCTGGCTCACTTCGACCCTACGGCACCGACCGAAGTCTGCACCGATGCCGAGTGGTTACGGAATAGACGCTGTGTTGTCTCAGTGACAATGTGGGCAGCATCCCGTGATAGCTTATGCCAGCAGGCTGTTGTCCCCCTTGGAGCGTAATTATTCCATCGCAGAGCGCGAATGCCTAGCACTAATGTGGGCAGTCGCAAAATTTCGTCCTTACTTATACGGCCGACCATTTATAGTTCTCACCGACCACCACGCTTTCTGCTGGCTCACCTCCTTCAAAGATCCCACAGGTTGTCTCACCCGCTGGGCGAGACAACCTGTGGCATTTTTGAAGGGATCTTTGGCCTCCAAGAGTATTCTTACACCGTAGTGTATAAATCAGGAAAACTGCACAAACATGTGGATTGTCTGTCACGCTCCCCTCTGGCCGACTGCGATCATACGAGCACTGATTCTGTGGGTTTGCTCCTTCCCATCTCCCAGCTGCTTTATCTCGGGGACGAGCAGCGTCGCGATCCGGATATCAGCCGCTTAATACAACAGCTTGAATTTTCACCGCAAGACGCTTCTGTTCGCATGTTTACCTTAAAGGACCACACCTTATATCGACGTAATTTATCGCCCAATGGTCACGACCTACTTCTCGTCGTACCCAGCACCTCCACCAAAATGTTACGTGAAAAATAACAGAAGTCAGTCCGCAGCCACAACGCAGCTCACCGACAATGTCCACTTCTTCACTCTCAGTCTGAGGCACCTTACTTGGGAATGTCCCACTATGCCCTGTTTCAGTCAGCCGAAATCACGTAACAATATCAATATATAAGCATGTGTCTTTTTGGGTATGTTATGAAAAGAGCCTCGATGTCTGTGTGATTCTGTGTGATTCTGTGTGTCTATGCAGCCTATCTTTTGTATTTATAGGTCACCTATTCTTGCTTTTATGCTATTTCTGTGTTCTGTTATTATGCTGCTGCTTGTATTGTGATAATTATTATTCAATATAGCACTGTCTGCTGAACTTTTTCGCGTAGCGAAGCCAGGTCAGGCCGAATCGCCATTAGCTTCGCTTCTTTTTTTCTGTATCTCTCCCGAAATAAAATCTGTTCATATATATATGTATATATATATATATATATATATATATATATATATATATATATATATATATATATATATATATATATATATACATTGTGAGCATTATTCATACGCGTCATCTTGCCATATGTACATACTCATCAGAGTCTGACCTGTGTTGTGGGGAGAGGCTCGGCAAGTAAAAAAAGTGTCTTGCAGCCAAAACGTTGCCTACAAGTGGTGGAGAGTGCTTTCCGATACCCTGGTCCTCTACCTGCAGCGCTTTTTTGTTATCTTCGACTACAAACCATCCCTGGAGCTCCGGTCGGGTCGCCGTCTGCGCAGTCAGCCTACGGTCATGTCGCAAGACGATCACAACAACACGGCCCCATCCACCCCACCTGCACCCCTGGGCATGCCTTCTTGTACTGTCAACGCCCCTCAAAAAGATCCCCCGATGTTCTCCGGCCTTCGCGGTGAAGACGTTGAAGACTGGTTGGATGAGTACAACAGTGTGAGTGCGCTTAACTATTGGCATAATTCTGTGAAGCTGTCCCGTGTACCTTTTTACCTAACGGGTGTCGCTAAGACATAGTTTCTCAAACATCAGCTGGATTTCCCAGACTGCCCTACTTTTAGGCAGCAGCTCCGTCAGATAGTTGCCAACCCTTCAGTACGTGCAGACATTGCCAAACGGAAGCTTACTGAACGTGTCCAGCACTCTCGCGAGTCCTACACATCGTACATTGAAGATGTCCTCACCCTATGCCGTCGCGTTGACAGCTCGATGGCGTAGCATGACTGCGTTCGCCATTTGCTCAAGGGCGTAGGCGCCGTCGCATTTAACGCTCTGGCGGCAAGGAACCCGACCACGGTCGCCGATATCATCAGTACATGTCAGCGACTCGATGACCTTCAACTTATACGTTTGCAACCTGAAACAGCAGATATCAGGCCGACGCATGACGGTGAGCTCCGTGCGTTGATACGGTCTATGATCCGCGAGGAGCTGCCACTCCAAGCCACCTCGTCAGCTTATGAGCTCCGCATGACGCCCTCTACAAGCAGCCTTCGGAACATTGTGAGGGAGGAACTAGCGTCCATGACGTGTGAGCAAGTCCCGAGCTCGCATACCACTCCAAAGCCGACGTACGCTCAGGTGGTTGCGGCGTCACCTCCTCAGCAATCACCGCAGTATGGGTCAACTATGCAGCCTTCACTGAATGTCCCTGCCCAAAGAGCAACGCCTCCTTCGTTTCGAGCCTGGCGTCCATCTCGACCTATTTGCTATTATTGCGGAATACGTGGCCACATCTCACGGTTCTGTCGTCGACGTCAACATGACGAAAGGCGTGGCTATGGTGACTACGAGAGGAATGAGTTTGCCCCCTCTCCACAACATCGCCACCCATACCAACTTTACAAATGCCACTCACCCTCTCCACAGCACTTCGATGCAGCCAGTACCTTCCGCTCCTCGTGCCGTCACTCCCCGTCACCTATGCGCCGTTCCTCGTCACCACTTCGTCCGGCTACCACGGCGTCTGATCATCGCCCGGAAAACTGAACAGTGCAGCTTCAGGAGGGAAAGCTGCATTTGGCGGACTGTCTTGAACTCCTCCGGAACGCCCCTCAAATGTACTTTCAGTGTGTGTTGAGGGTGTATAGATTGAAGCCTTGGTGGACACTGGTGCATCGCTCTCAGTTATTAGTATGAACTTGTGTTCCCGTTTGCGCAAAGTAAAGACACCTCTTTTACTTGCCGAGCCTCTTCCCAACACACAGGTCAGACTCATGATGATGAGTATGTACATATGGTAAGATGACGCGTATGAATAATGCTCACACATCTTTCCCCCCTCCCCACGAGTGAGCGGCCAGCCCGGACGCGTCTTAGACGGAAACGGAGCGTCAACGAATGGCTTTAGACGTGATACGTGGACAATATCCAAACCACGACAGCGACGGTCCAAAGAAAGGTCGTATGATGGCCCTCCCCTTCGCTGTGCTAATGCGGTTTTTGTTCAGCCTTCTGCTGTTTGCACGGTAGGAGTTTTTATTGAGGGCATCCTTCACCATATACAATTACTTGTTCTGTCATCATGTACCAATGCGCTCATTTTAGGATAGGACTTTCTCTCCTCAGCTTCAGCCGTGATATGTTGCCGTCAGAGGGTCTTTCACATGTAAGATACTGCGCTTTTGTCTGATAACTATGCCCATAGCCAGCGTTTCGTCACCGCTGATGACTGTTTTATTTCTCAAGGTAATGAGCATATTCTGATATGTCTGACCCTGACATATGTCTGACCCTGACATCAGATAAGATCGATACTGGTGATGTGTTCCTAGCACCGTGTGGACGCTACACCTCTGGTGGACTTACCATCGCTCCTAGCCTGGCGCGCTTTCGTGATGGCAGAGCATTAGTTAGGGCAGTTAATCCCACTTTATTGCCTGTGCACTGCCCCAGGGCACCAGTGTGGTTTGCTTCACAGATACCGAACCACTTTCTCTGGTGCCCCTTCACGGAGACTCGCCATCTTTCTCTACGAGTACTGATAACCAGGCTACAACGGCTGCTTTAAAAGCCACAATAAATCCCGATCTCACGTCAGAGCAAAAACAAGAACTTTTGGATGTGCTTCAAAAACACAGCGCTTCATTTGGTGTATATTCTAAGCTTCTGGGTCGCAATTCTGTCGCCATGCATCGAATTGAAACTGAAGGCAATACAATCGTACGCCGCCGCCCATATCGAGTGACGTCCGCAGAGTGGGAAATCATCGAGGACAACGTTGCTGATATGCTCAAACGAGATGTTATCCGGCCTTCGTCCAGCTCGAGGTCATCACCTGTGGTGATAGTCCGAAAGAAGGATGGTTTGGTGCGATTCTGCGTCGATTATTGAGCACTTAATAAGATCACGCACAAAGACGTCTACCCGATGCCACGAGTCGACGACGCACATGACTCTCTGCAAGGCGCTGAATTTTTCTCCAGCCTCGATTTACGGTCTGGTTATTGGCAAATACCTGTGCATGAAGCGGACAAAGAAAAAACTGCCTTTGCAACACCAGACGGGCTGTAAGAATTCAACGTCATGCCCTTCGGTTTATGTAACGCTCCTGCCACGTTTGAACGCATGATGGACACAGTTCTACGCGGCCTAAAGTGGAAAACATGTCTCTGTTATCTAGATGACATTGTCATTTTCTCCTCTTCTTTTCGTCAGTATCTGGATCGTTTGGACGAAGTTTTGACGTGGATTTCCAGTGCTGGACTTCAGCTAAACACAAAAAATGCCATTTCGCCAACAAGAACATCAAGGCGTTGAGCCACCTTGTCAGCAAAGAGGGCGTTCGTCCAGATCCTGGATGAATATGTGGGGTTTAACGTCCCAAAACCACTATATGATTATGAGAGACGCCGTAGTGGAGGGCTCCGGAAATTAGGACCACCTGGGGTTCTTTAACGCGCACCTAAATCTGAGTACACGGGCCTACAACATTTCCGCCTCCATCGGAAATGCAGCCGCAGCAGCCGGGATTCGAACCCGCGCCCTGCGGGTCAGCAGCCGAGTACCTTAGCCACTAAACCAGCACGGCGGGGCTCCGTATCCTGACAAGCTTGCTGCCGTGATACGCTTCCCTCGGCCAAAAAATCAGAAACACCTACGAAGTTTTCTGGGCCTGGCATCCTACTTCCGCCGCTTCATTAGTCATTTTGCTGCCATCGCACCACCACTGCACAAGCTGCTGACATGCGGATCAACTTTCGCTTGGAACGACGTCTGCGAGCGTACCTTTCAAGCCCTCAAGAATGCTTTAACGTCTGACCCTGTTCTGTGCCATTTCGATGAGAACGCACCTACATGTCTGCACACCGACGCGAGCGGCCATGGCATTGGTGCAGTTCTTCTACAGCAGAATGCCACTTCACGGGAAAGAGTTATAGCGTATGCTAGTCGTGCCCTTACGGCTCCTGAACAGAACTACTTCATAACTGAGCAGGAGTGCCTCACTGTCGTTTGGGCCATACAAAAATTTCGACTGTATCTTTATGGACGCTACTTCACAGTGATTACAGACCACCACGCCTTGTGCTGGCTATCGACACTGAGAAACTTGTCTGGTCGCCTCGGTCGTTGGGTGCTCTGCCTGCAAGAGTACGCTTTTGACGGAATCTATAAGTCTCGTAAAAGACACCAAGATACAGATGCTCTCTCTCGCTGCCCCCTTCCACTGTCATCATCAAGTACGTCAGCTTATTGCTCGTCTGGTGGGCAAGGCATGCGTCACCCCTCACATTATCACACCTTGCGGTTATCGAAACGCCGGCTTCAAATCGCTACACCGAGTTCGCCACACGCCAGCGTGATGATCCATATTGCACTCGCATTATCCAACGCCTAAATGGCATATCACCTACTCCTAATGCTGGATTGCGCCAACAACTACGGCAATTTAAGCTCGATAACAATGTGCTCCATCGTTACGTTTACACTACTGATGGACACCGCTGGGTTCCAGTACTTCCGCGTTCTCTACGTCATCAAGTCCTCGAAGCCTTTCACGACGACCCATGTGCAGGCCACTTAGGATTTCGCAAAACACAAAGCCGCATCAGAAACCGTTTCTTCTGGCCGGGCATCTCTACCTTTGTGGCCAAGTACGTTGCATCTTGCCATCTGTGTCAACGGCGGAAGCGACCGACTTCGTCTCCTGCTGGCCTTCTGCAACCTATCCCGTGTCCCGAGACTCCTTTTGCCATCGCTGGCACAGACCTATTCGGACCTCTCCCCATCACACCAGCAGGTAATCATTGGATTGTGACTGCTGTCGACCACCTGACAAGGTACGCAGAGACTGCTGCACTACGCACAAGTTCTGCTTCAGACGTCGCAGACTTCTTTCTCAACGCCATTGTATTGCGTCACGGTGCACCTCGCGTTCTTCTGAGTGATCGCGGCAATACGTTCATGTCCACCATAAACGAAACCCTGCTCACAACCTGTGGTACAGTACATAAAACGACGTCAGCCTACCACCCCCAAATTAAAGGGCTGACAGAGAGATTTCATCGCACACTAACATACATGCTGTCGATGTCATCGTCATCATCATCATCAGCCTGTCTACGTCCACTGCAGGACAAAGGCCTCTCCCATGTTCCGCCAGTTAACCCGGTCCTGTGCTTGCTGTTGCCAATTTATACCCGCAAACTTCTTAATCTCATCTGCCCACCTAACCTTCTGTCTCCCCCTACCCCGCTTCCCTTCTCTGTCGATGTATATCGCACCAAACCACGACAACTGGGATACCATTTTGCCTTTTGTGACGCTTGCCCATAACACCGCTGTTCAAAGAACTACTGGCTACTCACGCACACACACACACACACACACACACACACACACACTTTCTACCTCGTGTACGGCCGTTCGCCGACATTCACCATCGAAGTCTCATTCCTAAATGTGCCAACCGACGCCTCGGCAACCGTATCAGAGCAGTTCATCACAAGGCTCGAAGAATGTCGGCAACGGGCTCGCCTTAATACAGAAGCCAATCAGCAAGACCGCAAGCAATGCTATGACAGCTCTCATCGCGACGTCTCCTTCAGTCCGGGGGATGAAGTGTTGCTTTGGACGCCCCTTCGTACTCCAGGATTGTGTGACAAGTTTCAGTCACGCTTCATTGGGCCCTATACATTCGATGCACAAACGTCCCCAGTGAACTATTGTGTCACTCCCACCGACCTTTCTTCGGATCGTCGCTGTCGTGGTTCGGATATTGTCCACGTATCACGTCTGAAGCCATTCGTTCGACGTTCCGTTTCTGTCTAAGACGCGTCCGGGCTGGCCGCTCACTCTTGGGGGGGGGGGGAAATAAGTGTGAGCATTATTCATACGCGTCATCTTACTACATGTACATACTCATCGTCATGAGCCTGACCTGTGTTGTGGGGAGAGGCTCGGCAAGTAAAAGAGGTGTCTAGCAGCCAAATCGTTGCCTACAATATATATATATATATATATATATATATATATATATATATATATATATATATATATATATATATATATATATATATATATATATATATATAAGTAAAAGAAGTGTCTTGCAGCCAAATCGTTGCCTACAATATATATATATATATATATATATATATATATATATATATATATATATATATATATATATATATATATGACGTATGAAGTGATGGTTGGTAGAAGGTAGAAGTAGAGGAAGAAGAAGTGCTTGAGAATACACATGGCGTGTGAGCCAGGCCACGTCGCCCAGTCATCGTAGCGTCACACGAGTCGACAGGATGAAGACCTCCCAGCCACTTCATAAGTGTCTCATCATCGACGCAGTTCTACACAAGACGCCCCGACCATACATCGACTACGGAATCATCTCCTAGCCGCACACAGCGACCAGCACCATGACAGAATCATCGACCGACCTTCCCATTCCCAAGTACACCGGAGCAGCGGACGATGGACCTGTACAGGACTGGTTCGACCTGTTTGAGTTCCACGCTACCGCTGCATCTTGGTCGGAACGGGAAATGGTTACGAACTTCAGCGACTACGTCACCGGTGAGGCATTCAAATTTTACCTAATTCACATATTCGAGAACGACGAGTCATGGCAAAAGATCAGAGAAGAGATGATTGTCCGTTTTAGCGACTACGCCAAGGACTTTCTCATTACCGGCCATCTGCATACAACCACACGCGGCCGTCACAGTTCACGCTTATTTCTCAAGGAACGTAGCTTTCCACCAGGTTTCCCTTCACGAAAGCCGGTATTTTCAAAGTCATCGCTCCAGCACACGACACGAGGCGTTGCTTACCCACCTCATGCACTTCATTTTTCGTCTCGAATACGTGGTCCACCACCCGGTTTTCCATCCCGCTGCTGTTCAAGCGTTCCTGACGCTCACCGTTTGCCTCATAAGGACACCATGTTCACGACAGACGAGTTGACGCATCGGAAAAATACCCTGTCAAGCCATTTTTCTTCCGTACGGTTTCATGCATCAGCGTCCGGTGCACACACCCCCGAGAGTCCAAACAAAACAGAAGGCTCGAACGCATCGAACGTCGTACGCTACCAGGCGCAAGAACTACTCGCAGTGAACAGCGAAAAAGAAGCCCCTGAAGAGCTTCGTGTCATTTCTACGGCACCGCAGACTTGCCAAAATCTGCAGTTCAAACCTAGTAATGCCATGTCACCTGTGGTGCCCACATGCAGAGCCCACCAATTCACGAATTGAACAAATTCAGAAGTGCATGATACATCAAACCTCGCACACAGTTGTCTTTCGGAAGCGCCCGTAATGAACCCGGTCACCGAAGCCTCTGAAGAGCATGCTAGCAATGATGACGCATTACCAACTATGCCAGACAAGGAAGACACCAGTTCACCATTCATCAGCGGTCTACAGGACGCGTCAAACACCGAAGGAAATGAATGCCCCATTCCGGACAGAGCAAGATACATGTTGATACTGACAGTACTGCTAGAACTCTTGTTCGGGCTGACCAAGGTTGGAACGCTTTGTTGCATCGGCAGCTCAGATGTCGTCGGGGTTGTATTTTTTGCCGTGAATGGTGCAATCCTGATGTTTCTTGCTTGCGTGCTTCTCGACAGACTGTGATGGAGTGCCTGAGTGCTTGCGGTTTGCAAGCAGTGCTTCCGCGTCTTTCTCGGCGCTTTCTGTGGTGTTGCAGTCGGCGGAATAGCAGGCGCTGGGAGCGTTTCTGGCGACTCTTCTTTGTCCGAAAGTGTCTGACGTCTTGTTGGTTTGGAGATCCTATTTTTTGATGTTCTTCAACTGGTGAACGCACTTCTATTGAATTTGGCGTTCGCCATTCCGGAAAGGGCGCCACTACAGCCATCTCTTGAGCAGCCTCATGAAAGCAAGCAAAGCCAAGTTCGTAAACTCAAGCTACAACGAGAGAGGCTGCAACGAGGGCATCGACGAACGCTAAATTCAACGGAAGCGCACTCACCAATAAAAGAACATCGGAAAATAAGATCTCTAAACCAAAGACCAATTCAAAAAGTCAGACACTTTCGCACAAAGAAAAGTCACCAGGGACACTCCCTGCCTCAGCTGTTACACCGACTGCACCACCACAGGAAACACCGAGAAAGACGTGGAAGCACTGCTTGCACACCGCAAGCACTCAGGCGCTTCATCACAGTCTGTCAAAAAGCACGAAAGCAAGAAGCACCGGGATTGCACCATTCACGACGAAAAATACAACCCCGACGACATCCGAGCTGCCAATGCAACAATGCGTTTCAACCTTGCTCAGTCCCCAGAACAGTTCACGCAGTATTGTCAATATTCATGTGTAGCCCACTCTGTCCGGAACGCAACAGTCAAGCTCGTCCACCAGAGTCATCATAAAAATCACCGGACTGCTCCCTCGGCCTTGAAGATTTAGTGACATTGTGGAACTCCGTCGGGACGTGAAACTGCGAATTTGGCCATTATTTTGTTTATTTTGTTTTCAATTTGTTGTAGTTTGTAACCGGTGCCAGCTTTCGGGGGGAGGGGGAATCGTGTGACGTATGAAGTGATGGTTGGTAGAAGTAGAGGAAGAAGAAGTGCTTGAGAATACACATGGCGTATGAGCCAGGCCACGTCGCCCAGTCATCGTAGCGTCATATATATATATATATATATATATATATATATATATATATATATATATATATATATATATATATATATAAAGACAGAGTTTCATTGACGCGCTCACACTTTATTGTGTTTTTTCATACGCATATGTGTGTCTTGCATGGATTACACGAGGCTTTTTACGCATTACCCGACAACTTTCCGCATGAATACAATTATATTGATGGCATCCTTCCCAACAGTTCATACTTGCATGATTCAATTAAATTTGTAATTACTAAAAGCAGCTCATAAATTGAGTTTTTAAGTGCTAAGCAATCCTTAAAGAACCATCAGTACGTCGGTTTCTTAGGAAGTTCTCCAGCGATCCCATGGAAGCGCTGTTCGAGTTTCTGCGAAGGTCAGCTGGTTGTAACGACGCTACGGACGTGAACTGCGTAATATCTGGGCTGGAAAAACTGCTGAAAATGGGTATCATCTCTTCCTTCATGTCCAGCAATGTACACCACTCTTCGTCATTTTCTAGCGCCACTGCAATTTCTGCTTATGTGAGTTCCAGTACTTGTCCCCCAAGTGATCATTTTCCCACCGAAGCTGAGCCGACACTGTCGCAGCTGTACCAATGGCCAAGTCAGCGCCTTTCAGACGTGCGACTGGCCAGCATTGTCATGATCGCTGAATAAATCGTTCGAGTGACGACAGAAAATGGAACTATCAACACTGTATTCATCTTGTTGAAAAGGGAGTTGCTATTTCACCAACAGATTGCCTCATCACATTTCAAGACAGTGAAGGCTTAAACATCCTACCGATAAACTTGTCTCGGTGTTGAAGGCCTTTGTAGACATCGTGCTGCTAAACAGAAAGGCAAGCAACAAGCCCCATAAAGTGAGAGTGGAGCATGCCGTGAAGGCTTTGATGGAAGCTCCTGTGTTCGTGTGCGAAAATGATGACCTGACGCCAATAAAGAGGTTTTTAGAACTCTTACGCAGTAACTTTATTAAGCTCCTCCTAACGTATTATGCAAGAACTTGATTTGTCCCGTACAACTTGGCAACAAAAATTTTGTTAATTTTTACTGGGGAAATCCACTCTGTAAACTGCTAGAACTGTGAATAGACGTGCTCTAACGATGCGGTTCTAAACGGTGTGTGTGAACTGTCATGCATAGGTAAAATAAAGCCGTACTAGCTGCCCTAGATCTTTATTTTATGCTGCTGTACGGGCCACACATCTATCTCGCACATGGGGAATCGCCAGCACTACAAAGCTACCGTTTCTTATGCGTGTCTGTACATGCAAACAACTTCATGCTATTATTTTAATAGTAATATGTCCAATAAAATAGCTCAAACTGATGAACAGCGTAAAAAACTGCAAGCACACGTTTCGTTTTGTATATGCTAATAATGTATATATTGACGCACGAGCTTTTCAACGTTTTGTTTTTCTGTTGGTGCTTCTTCGCCCCAAAGCCTTTGAAAATATAGAGGAGTGTAAGACGTGCATTCATGTATCGGAAACAAGCTACCGTGGTGTTAACAACGATTGTGATCAGATGGCGCGCTACAGTAATAGTACTGTACGCTATGCCAAACGATGAAGCAGCATTGTACGATGGTGCGCGTTTAAAGTGCTAGCCCGTAGCAGTCTTCGTACTCATATGCCGTATTTTCGACGACCACAAACTATTCTTGCCACTGTAGTTGTACTGCCAGTGTTGCTTGTGATTGAGTGCATATGTTTCTTCAATGCAATGCTTGTTGTCTAAATAGCACTTAGATTATTTGTGCTCTTAAACACCATAATACGTGTGATTTTTGGGCGTATTGATATCTTGCAGGAAAAAAGTGATAACGAAGACGAAGTTGGATGGAAGGCACGGAACGCTGTTTGTATTCTCCCTCTTGTGTGTGTGTGTGTGTGTGTGTGTGTGTGTGTGTGTGCGTGTGCGTGTGCGTGTGCGTGTGCGTGTGCGTGCCTGTGCGTGTGCGTGCGTGTGTGTGTGTGTGTGTGTGTGTGTGTGTGTGTGTGTGTGTGTGTGTGTGTGTGTGTGTGTGTGTGTGTGTGTGTGTGTGTGTGTGTGTGTGTGTGTTCGAAAAGTGACTGCTCACAACTTGCCGTTTAACAGGGTTAGGTGAGTGGCAGTGGTGTCGCCTTGCCACACTTGACCCATGACAAATCACACCAGGCCACGAAAGAAGAGATGGCTGACTCGGCGTGGTCTGAGCCCGGGCTGGTATCCCTGCAGAGTTTCTTTTTTATTTTGTACTAAAATTTTTTTCGTTCAATGTTACGACTGCCACCGCGGCTTCGCGGTCGCGATCATGGATCATGTAGGAACTTGCGTCATGAGTGCGACGATAGCCACGGAAGAGACGGAGGCGGCCGAAGAAGCTGCCATAGCCCTCGCGATAGCCACCACGGACGCCGAGGTGATAATAGGCGACTCGCAGGCGGCGATACGCAACTACGCCTGCGGCCGGATCTCCCGCGAAGCGGCCCGCATTCTCCAAATTCACGAACGCAACATCTGCCGCAAAAACGACAGTTTCCTCGTATGGACCCCCACCCACATGGTCCCTCCGCTTGTGGGCAACGCGGCTGCCCACGCCGAGGCTCGAGGACTTACACGCCGAGCTGCGACGCCTGCCGACAGTCCCGATGTCTCGCACACTTCAACAGCGATGCGGGAATGGGCGTTGGGAGATCGCATGACCACTTTCAGAGACATCACGCAACGCTACAGACTGAACAGATGCAAATATCCACCACCCGACGCTAAACTTAACAAGAAACAGCAGGTTGCCTGGAGATAACTACAGACACACACGTACCCGAATCCGGTGATCCTTCGCTTCTGCTACCCAGGCATTTATACGTCCGACGCCTGTAAGGCGTGCGGAGCCAGAGCGACGCTGCAGCACATGCTGTGGAAGTGTACCGGTAACGCGCAGCAGTCACCTACGAACCCTGTAGACATGGCAGTCTCGAACCGCGAGGCACGATGGGAGGCGGCTCTGCTCAGCCACGACCTTGCCGATCAACTGTGGGCCGTCCGGCAAGCCCAGGATGCCGCCCGGGTCCAAGGACTCGAGGCCGTCACCTAGGCCGGGGTGCTTGTAGCCCCACCCCGCTCAATGACGCCGGACATGTTCAATAAAGTTTTTACTCACTCACTAACTCAATCTTCCACCCACTCTTCCCTGAAAAAAATTTTGCCTACGCCCCCGGTCCGCAATGCCATCTTTTCGGCAGTCTGGGAAAATGACAATTTTAAACTCATAAAAATCAACGGATTGATGCAGTTAAAATACCGCGTGTGTGATATAACCGATACTAGTTTGCTGTTGAAGCGAAGACAGCTTCTCTGCTATTAGGACCAAACCAACTACACGCACAAAATGATGTTTGTCAGGAAGGCCCCTGACGTGATAACGTATTACGCATGATAAGTTTATCGATAAACAGTTATCAGTGGCACGACCACTACGAAATGCGAGTAAAGCTTTCGTATGGTGCCTCAATGCGGTTGATCCTTCAGCATCAGTCTCGAATATCGCAAGCGCAAAACGCGCTGCCTAGAGCATACAGCGATAGCTACCAAAGAAGACAGAGGAGGAAATCTGACAGACGCACAATATAGAGGATGGAAACAGCGTCTACCGCTTCTACAGGCAACGACCAGGACGCTCCCTCACGCTAACGCGTGACGCAAGCAGCATTGCCCCTCAGCCTCGCACAACGAAAACTCCATGAACTAAGGGGACCAACGGTGCCCATTCAGGCACGAGCGTTTGTACAGGCATTGATAAATTACAGGAGGCGCTGACTGGACAGAATTAGAGTTAGACAGAGTCATGTCTACTCGCAAATCTTGCCTCAGAGGCACCTACCCCACTGCGCATGCTCGCGCTTCGCGTCTGAAACCGCATGGTTGCGCCTCGTGCCAACTAACGCTACCCCTTCTCTCTCGCATCACAAGGCCGACGCAGACAACGTCTGCTATTAAATACCGACTGCTCCCGCTGCAAAATGATACAACCCTCTGCGTATATCCCTGGATCACATATCAGCCTCCCACCACTCGCTGAAAGCAACGCTTCACCTTCATTGAAAAAAAAAATGAAGCGAATAAAGACGAAGTAACAATTAGGCAATCCCAAACAATATCCAATTACGCAAGATTCACGCAACAACCCTACCACTCTGCGACGCATTTACTCGAGTGCCCCCCAGAGAAAAGTGCGCGGGCGGCTTTTTTTTCTGGCGGACGCGACTAGGTTTTATTTGAGAGGTACCACGGATCTGAAAAAATTAGTAGATTTTGGTGACAAGATGGGTTTTACTCGGGCTGAACTACGTACGTGGGTGAGGTAGAAGGAAAAGGAAGTGGCGAGAAAAGACAAGTTGGCAGCTCAGAGGGCCAAAGAAGAGAAGCGCAATAGTACCAGTGGAGAAAAAAAGAGAGAGGCGAAAGAGCGACAGTTGAAGAGAGAAAGAGATATACAAGGCATGCAGATGCAAGTGGAGATGGCTAAGAGAGAAAGGCAGCGGCAACACGAAATATAATTTGAACGGCTCCGTTTGCAGCAGCGAAGTCAACTTACCATTCATGTTAGAGTCGAGGGCAATGAAAGGGAAGATAATAGCTTCTGTTTGAACTCAAGCAATCTGCTTTTAGTGTGTCACGAGAAGGACAACCTTGTTGACAGATTTGAGATGATTGCGAGGATCCAGAATTGGCCGTAGTATCAATGAGCAACCTATTTGTGTACTTGCTTGAGTGGCGAAGCGATCAGTGTTTACGGTTGGCGGACACTAACCGATGCAACTAACTATGCCAAAGTGAAAGCTTCTCTGCTGAAGCGAATCTGATTCACTGTGGAAGACTTCCAAGGTAGATTTCGGGTAAAGAAGGCAGCCGATGACAAGATGGCTACGCAGTAGCCACACGAGTTAGCCAAAAATTTGACAGGTGGATCTAACTTTCAGAGACGGCACATGAGTACGGTGGTCTTAGGGAGCTCCTTATTAAAGAGCAATGTCTCATGAGTTGCCACTCGAGCCTATCGCTATAATTGGAAGGAAGCAGCTAAGTTGCTTGAAGACCTGCTTGAATTGGCTGATTAATTCTTGTAAGCACAATGTGTAACGAAGTTGTCCAAGGTCAAGAAGGAGAGTACCGAAGATTCTAAGATATTGGCACCCGAAGAAGCATGCTCAAGTTAGTGTTACGCGATGCTTTCTGTGTTACCGAGTGGATCATTTGCGCAAACAGTTTCGGACTAGCCTTACGCGCCTCAGTGTAACAAAATATTTAAAGTGTCGCCAGCCCGCCCCACCGCGGTGGTCTAGTGGCTAAGGTACTCGGCTGCTGACCCGCAGGGCGCGGGTTCGAATCCCGGCTGCGGCGGCTGCATTTCCGATGGAGGCGGAAATGTTGTAGGCCCGTGTACTCAGATTTGGGTGCACGTTAAAGAACCCCAGGTGGTCTAAATTTCCGGAGCCCTCCACTACGGCGTCTCTCATAATCATGTAGTGGTTTTGGGACGTTAAACCTCACATATCAATCAAAGTGTCGCCAGCCTGAACACGAGGCAGACACATGTCGTAACGAAGTGATTAAAAATCACTAAGTAGCCTGTGTGCATGCGCCACCAAAAGATTGTGATGAAGACGTCAGCGACAGATGTTTGGAGCTTAAAAGCGGGGTGTGATTGATACGCCTAACAGGTGCAGCGGCAACAATTTCAACGCTGCCGGGGAAAATTGCTGGAAAAAAGATCTGCGTTAAGAGGCACCGGAAGCCCCACGGCTATCGTGCCAAAAAATTTAGTGCGTGAAAGCAGAGCTAACAGACAGAAATAACCTGGTTTGCCAAATTGACGGTACGATTCGGATGCTTCCTGAAACTAAGATGACGACCTACTTCAGCGGGAAAGTTTGTGCTTTATGCATAGCGACCGCCCGGCACGACCTCATCGTTTGAATCATAGACAGAGTTCGAGGGCAAAACGATCGAGAACGTTGGGAGGAAGTCCCGAAGATGGAGCCCTCGCCAACGCAGGAACAGTGAAGCGGCGATTCAGTGAAACAGATTCCGGTAAAGGATTTCACCCGAACTCAAGGAGAAGCCGTGGTGGAAAGGAAATACAACCATGAGGTCACCATGTCGGACGAAAATAACATTTATTCATTTATTTCTTTATTTATTTATTTGTTTGTTTGTTTGTTGGTTTTGCTTAACGCCCCAAAACCACTATATTATGAGAGATGCTGTAGTAGAGAGCTCTGGAAATTTCTACCACCTAGGGTTCATTTACGTACATCTAAATCTGAGCACACGGGCCTACACCAATTTCGCCTCTATCGAAAATCCAGCCGCCGCAGCCGGGATTCAATCCCATGACTTGCGGATGAGCAGCCGAGTACCTTAGCCGCGAGACCACTACGGTGGGGCAGGACTAAAAAAAAAACATGCTATGCACAATAAACTTAAGCATAACGACCGCCGTCCACGAAGAGTGCTAAGGTCACAAAATCGGTGGGCCATGCTCAACGTCATGTCGCGCACAAGCTGGCGAAGGGCCAGCAACAATTGGTCGACCGTGATTACGCCTTGGCAGTGTCAAATGTGTCAGCGGCAGCAAATCGAAGTTCTGCGATACCTTCTTCTGATATTGCTCGCGGAAAGAGAAGGAAAAATATAAGAGCAGGTCGAGCGAGCACCACAAGAAAGGGTGCAAGCCCTTGTAAATCAAATTGAGTTCTTTATTGTTATCCTGTGTCCCAAATTGTGTTTGTCAAATTAGCTGAAGTTTCTCTTGTGGTGACGTAATATTATTGATATAATGGCACAATTGTTGTCCATGAGGAACCATGTAGCTTCGCATTGTTCTTATTTGAAATGTTTCAAGAGTTCTGTACCTTGTTGCAGGCTGTGTGTTGTGAAATTGCCATGCGGATTGCATTGAGTGTTCCATTTTGAACGTGACACGCCATCAGCGATGGACTGAAGTATCGACTCTATATGTAGGAATTTAGTTGTTTGTTCGCGCTTATTTGTGTTGTTTGGAATGTTATGTGATATTATTCCCAAACGAGCGGGCAGCGTCACAAACTAGTGCTTAAGAAACCACGCGTATAATTTCTAACGGCGACGTGAAAACCAGGCACCGAGCAGACGCGATAAAATCCGGCGCAACGAAAAAAGAGGCATCAAATACGCTGCGCACGAACCTTCTCTAACTCTCCAAGAGGCCGGAGCCACCCTCTTCGGACCTAACACTGAGTGAACTCTAGAAACAACTAAAAAGAAATGAGCGTGGTGCTGCAAAGTTGCTTCGCTGGGCTCGAAACCTAGCGGGAAGATGTCGCCATTTCCAACAACTTTGACTGTACGGCGCGCTAACGAAAAGCCTAGAAATTTCGAGAACCCAGTGGCCTCTGCATATAAGCAAGAAGCGGAGGGTTGCGATCAGCAGATGAAGGGTGTGGATTCCGCCAGTATACGAAGCCATGTACTGCAGCAGCAGCACGTCAGTGGCCGATGTGTTACCAGCGAACAAGTTTTGTTGTTGAGGTGTGGTCAAGTGACGACCCGAGAGTTTCCTGGAAGCGAAATTTCGGATGCTGCGTGAGAACAACCGGCGCAGAACTTTCAGTGAGCGCTCCCTCCCTAGAAGAGAAGCATTTAAGCTTTGTTCTAAAAAATTTCGAGTGAATTCGTTTGACGAACATTCTAGTCTATAGGTGCGCTTGGATATTTCATGCATGAGATTGTTGTTTTGATTGCATCAGAGTCCCGACTGATTTGCATGGTATTTTATAAGTGCCAAGTGTGTATGTTTATGTTGTTTGTTCTATCCTATCTAAAAATATATCTTTGTTTTGTTATCAAAGCTCTGCTCTGCCTTGTTCTTTGGACCACATCCATCATTCGTTAACGCACTAAAGGAACCAACAGTAATTTGTCCGCGCTTTTAAAAGGATAGTAAGTCGATCCTTGGAATGAGGACAGCAATTGCCTCCCTATTAACGGATCTTTTTATGTGATACTTCCAGATTAGTCGCACGTTCTTTGGCAAATCCTGATCAGAAGACAATGTTTCGTCATCAGGAGTCAAATCCGTAACCTCTGGGTCGACGGCAACGCGTGGCGAGCACCATATTCACTACGCCATGGTCACATCTTCTTTACATGCTCACGTACACTGAACCCATAAAAATACGCCTTTTATATGTACCACAGTCCTTTCAGTGTTTTTGTAAAGTCCGATAATGCATCATGACCGTGGCATTCACTATTAATTTCTTTAACCTTTTCTAAGCGGCCGTTTCGTTCGGCGCATGCCTAATCGGAGTATGTGCACTTTTGTCAAGGCCAAACACACCCTGCGGAGATAGGTTTGCTAACGGCTCACTCTCCGAATCGACCAGGAAGGGACGCAACATTCTCCAATCCATTCATGCACAAAGACGCAACGGCTGGGTTCGTCGACTTTCCGAAAGGGCGCAGAGGTGGCACTCAAGACAGGTCGTCAACAAACGCGTTTATTTACGAAAAATACAGCGCAGTGCTACAATCACGGGCTTGCGGGCCGGCAGGGCACAACGCAAGACCGACCGAGTGTATGCTTGCCACCAGGCGCTAGGGCTGTCACACAAGGGGCAGCAGCCGAACGTGCGTGTAAAAAGCTGCCTGCTAAAGCAGCGCATCAACCTCTCGTGCAGGCCTGTGTGAATCTGCCCGCCTGCGCGCGAGCACTGAGGAAACTCAAGCTACTGAAATAGAGGGCTAACGGGTGGTCAATCAGGATCGGCGGAGCACCGGGACGTGCGCTAGCTGGACGTAAGGGGGAGGCGCATTGTACGGGCAAGTTGGGACATGCCTCTTCATGCGGCAAAATGGACGCTTAGCTTGCTCCAGAGAAAAGGGCCTGGCAGCGAAACAACGGTGGCCATGTTCATGGCGCTCAGGCCAGCCTGTGAAAGGAGCTGTCCGAGGCCAATAACAATGTCGGCTCAGCCACAAGGAGTCTGGCCAACGGGGCAATGTCCAGAACGAAGGTGGCGTCTTCACGAATGCCAAGACGAAAGGGTGCCATACAACACGGATAGGCGAGGTTGTCACTTCCGTTTGCACGAGGTCATGGTCAGCCAAACTCGCACAACAGTTCTACCAAACGTTTCGACTCACCAGGGAGAGCTCAATGCCAGGAAGGAAAGGAGGTGCGCAGCCCAAAAAGAACAGGGTAGCACTGCACCAAGGGTGGCACCCAGCTCGCTTGGAGTTCGCTAGCCTGAAGTAGGCAGCCGCCAACGTACGAGGCCTGGCTGCAAGGGGCGTGCTGTAGCCAACTGCCGAAAGTCGCTGGAATGAGGGCTGGCAGTAACGGGACGCTCGGAAGAACAGAAGCTGGAGCGACCACTCTCGATCCTGGGCAAAATCTTCAGGGGCTGGACCAGTCGGCGAAAGCGGCTGCCGACGCCTCTAGGTCGGTTTGGCTGGATGGCGCTGTCCTCAGTCAGAAAGCGCGAACCAAGGCCACAGCAGAGAAGCCCCGGGAACACCAGCCCGCCGGTCAGGAACAGGCTGGCGGCCCTGGGAGACGACTGGGCGACTAAGAAGAGGACAGGGATGCCCCCGGCATAGGTGGCTTGCCAAGAAGAGTGCCTGCTTGACATTGCTACCCACGAAAGGAGACGCTTGTCAAGGTAAGGCTTGAAAGACAAATCACAGGGCATTTTCAGCCAGGTGGGCCTCCTACTCCTTACAAAGGTGTGTCTGCGCAATGTAGTGCTTATTCTCTTTTTACTAACGCGGCCTGGAATAAAAACCAGCTACCTGCTAGACGGAGAAAGGTTTCCTAAGTACGTTTCCACAGGTTGTACCGGTGGTGTGACTCGTGCCAACCTTCTCATGGTCTTCCTGCGGTACACCGACTGCCTCTCGCCCCCTAAGTTATTGCTGCGGGCAACGAAAGAGATGCGGTCGGAGACGTTAGCTAGACCACCAACTTGTTTCTCTTGGTAGTCACCCAGCTCGTACACCGGAGGCAACACTTTGGTTTGGGCCCAACCAACGTTTTAACCGACAGGGAAGCCAAGACGCCTTTGCAAGCGTCATTCAAGACGACATTGCTTCTGGAGACGAGATCGTCGACATCGTAGTGCACGTCCCATTGTGACCGGTCATATGCCTTTCATCCAGTTCGCACTCTTGCTTGGTTGGAACACGCCAGATCGCGGGCCGCTTCTATCCACAGAATGCGGTTAATTGGGTTAGGCAGCTCTCTCCCGAAGTTAAGGAAAGCGGGCATGTACCCGGTCGAATGGTTCACCGTGGACCACAAAAAGAAGCCTATCTCGTTGACAGGCATCCCAATCCATGTGCTGCTGCGCAAAAGCTGTGGGCAAGAGCTTGAGGTTCCGATTTATTTTTAGAGTGGGGTTCGCATGCGGGTGATACGTGATTGTTTTGCGGTGCTTGATGCCAAAGGCAACGCAGGCCATGACACGCCAGTGCTCTTAGCAGTTGACTGGCTACATGAGCCCGGGAAGCTTGCCCCCGCGAGGCTTCACGCATTGGCAAACGCGGCATGAGTGGGCATAGTGATGGGCATGACGCTTCATGCTGGCCCAGATAGCAGAGTGGCACTACTTTTGAAAGTCTTTATGCTACTGGCATGTCCAGCCAATGGCGAGTCGAGGAAATACTGGAGGGTCGCTTTCTTTCGACTACGGCGTATCACCACCTTGAAAGACTTCTTAGGGAGCTTCGTCAGATTGTACGTAGCGAAGGAGAACATCGGCATCAAGCAGGTACGAATCCATAGGGCCAGCAGCAATAGCAGTCTGCGTCCGACAGTCGGCGACGACAGCAATACCAGCTGTCCGGTTGCGCCCGTCGAATTAGCCACCACGATTTTCTTGAGAGCACAGCTATTTGAGCCCGCCAACAATTTGCTGAGAATACGGATCGTCCTGTTGTGCCTTTAGTAGGTCCTCTCTGCTGAATACAATACCATTGGACATTACAGGGTCTACCAGGTATGCGTCCCATCCAAGGCTGCCAACTCGAAAGTGACTTCGCCTTCGGGATTCGCGCTGTTCGATCTGTTGGAGCCAGAAACCATGGAGTCTACTTGGTGCGATTGATTTCGGGAGTGGCAGACGCTACTGTCAGACGCCAAAATGGGGGCTCGTGACAGGGCGTTCGCCACCACGTTTGAACTCTTTTTCTGGTAACGCACTGTATAGTTGTACCGCCACAAGGTCAACGCCAAGCGCGCAAGGTGGCCCTAGGACTCGAGCAACCACTAAAGCTAGGTCAGTGCCATGTTGTTCGTTTCCATGACAAATGGCACGTCGCTGACGTAGCAGTCGAACTTCCAAAGAGAAACCATTCGAGTGAGACATTCCCTTTCAGTCACGCTGTATTTACGACGACGCAGCACGCCATCCTGCTCCTGAAGCAGCACTGCCCCGACACCCAGGTCGCTCGCGTACGCTTGGACAATGAACTTCCTGTCGAGGTCAGGCAGCTTCAGATCACCTGTGGCCACTAGAGTTTCAGATAGGGTCTTAAAAGTTCGCTCTTGCTCTGGGCCCCAGCTTCTTTGTGCCAAAATTTTCAACGCGGCATTCAAGGGCACTTGCAGGTCCGCGCAGTTTAGAATCAACTGTCTCTAGTAGTCAACCATGCCCAAACGTGCCTCAGGCCCTGAATGTTGCCGGCGTCGGGTACTCCACAATGGCCTGCACCTTCTCCTCGCGTTCTCTGGGGTAAATCCCAATAGTGAAATGCGAGTATCGGCTATTTCAGCTTTGTTCGAATTCAGAGTAAACCCGGCGGCCAGCAACCTGCGAAGAACATTTTCCAAGTGGTGGAGGTGCTCCTCGAACGTTCGAGAGAAGATGACAATGTCATCGAGGTACGCCATGATGAATTCCCATTTAGCGTCACCGAGAACGTGCTCAATCAATCTCTGGAACGTAGCTGCAGCTCCAGAACCGTCAAAGGGCACGCACGTAAACTTTTACACATTTATGTTAGAGGTGCACGCAGTTTTCTCCGCGTAAGGCGGCTCCATCTAAACGTGCAGGTAACCGCGGCTAGCATCCAAGGTGCTGAAGTAGTAGCACCACCTAGAGCAGCCACTACTGAGTCAACGTTAGCCATAGAGCATCCTTCCTCGTGACCTCGTTTAGCCGGCGGTAATCCACACAGAGTCGATAGGAGCCGTCTCTTCGGCGACCATTACAACCACTGAACCGTAGGGAGTGCTTGAGCGTTAGGCAACTCCAGCCTATATTAACTCATCCAATGCTTGGTCAATTGCTTTCCTCTTGGCCACGTTGAGAGGGCCAGGATTGTACTTCAACGGTTTTTTTGTCGCATGTGTCAATATGGTGCCTCACAAGAAAGGTGCAACCCAGTCTTTCCGTGAACATATCTGTTGAGAAAAGGACGAGCCGCCGTGCCCCTGGCGAAGCCTACCCGTTGACCACTTCTTTGTTCCGAACACACAACTAATCTTGGTGATGATAGTGCCCTCTTTCTCGTTTACATATTATTAACATCCTCCACGCCCCATAATGACGCATGACAACGAAGAACACTAAACACACACTCAGGTTGTTAGTACACAATACTAGTCAGTAGTTATACAAGTTCCAAGCCAGTCCACATGGGTCAATCGAAGTTTTCTTCTGTGCTGGCTCTTCTAGAGGTGTTTTCAATGCTTGTTCGAAATGCATGCTTTTGAACGTGTTCCCCATGGTGCATTTTCGATGCGCACTTTTAGTTCACATGAACATCGATGATGCAGTCTCTTCCACAGTGTTTTTCTGTAGCTAGCTTTACACAGTTTTGTTGATTTTCTTGTCTTGCTTTCGTTTACCTCAGAAGCACCATCCGTCTCTTTCTGTCTTGGTCTGCTCTCTCTTGTACGCGGCTGTGACGCTCTTTCGGCATCCTTCGCTCAAGTAAGATGGGCCATTTGTATTGCCCTCAACCTTGACGTTTGTAGCTTCCTAAAAGACGAGAACCTAAATACAGTACAAGGGACTTCCATCTGTGTCCTCACGGTATTCCTTCTGTTTCCACTCACTTTAAGAAGTGGTCTTGTCTTGCTCGCCAGGTACCTCTAAGCATATTGGTGGTGACATTGTTTGGTCTGGAGGTGTCGTCCTCGGCATGCATTCACCTTTAAGACCTGGCGGTTTACCTTTGCGATATTCAAAAGCTTCCGAGTTTCCTATCCAACGAATGTCTTCCACCATGATCAGTTGAGTTGTAGATATTTTGTCATCTTCATGGGTACAGTCCGTTGACGTGAATTGTAAAGTCATGGAATATGTCATTAGACTTGGTTGTTTTTCAGTGTTGGGTTCTTGGTTTGCCTTTTCTGTCGTGGTAACCCTGGTTTGTAGGCTGCTGTTATATTCCTGTTTTCGTCCTGAGGCTGACTCATCTAGCATCTGTGCGACAAGATTGCTATTCGGCACGTAATGGCTAGATGGTGGTGATGCAGACGAAGAGAGTATTTTCCTTTTTGCTTCTGCTCTCATCCGCTGTTTTATCGATTCCACATGGATTGGCCGAGATTTTTTTGTGTGTCCTAAATCTTATGCTTTGCTCTCATCCTCGCTAGAATAATCGGGCGTTTATAAACTTCGTCTTCTTTCATTTCCGCTTCCAAATGATCGATGTCCACTGTGTTTTCAATCTCCTCATTGATTCCTCTGAGAAGCTTGTACGGTTCAGTTGAATTTGGTAAAACTTCTTCAACTCATATACAGATGGCCCCGCCGCGGTGGTCTAGTGGCTAAGGTACTCAGCTGCTGACCCGCAGGTCGCGGGTTCAAATCCCGGCTGCGGCGGCTACATTTCCGGTGGAGGCGGAAATGCTGAGGCCCGTGTGGTCAGATTTGGGTGCACGTTAAAGAACCCCAGGTGGTCGAAATTTCCGGAGCCCTCCACTACGGCGTCTCTCATAATCATATGGTAGTTTTGGGACGTTAAACCCCACAAATCAATCAATCACATATTGATGGGTCGTCTATATGCCAAAGGTGTTCGATATCTGCGATGACCTGCGTGACGGCCTTGTGTGTTTGACTGCGCCTTTCAAAGAAGGCCTCCATGATCCGGTCCAATGTCGGAAATGGGAGAGATCACTGGCCGGCCGTGTCAAGAGGTGAAGTCGGAGTCAACACGGCATTCATCGACGAAGGTTCGCACAACAAATATCCTTCACTTTTCGGGCTGTCGTTCTTCATGAACTTGTGTATATCGGGCCATCGTCGTGAAGGGCGAGTCAGGGCGGAGCTGAAGTAGACGTGAGGGCTCCAATCTCGCGAGTCTCGAGACCGTGCCTGCACTCACGGGTCTGCACTGTCAAGATATACGTCGTTGACCTATGAACTGCCTTGACTTGTGAATATCGGGCCATCGTCGTGAAGGGCGAGTCAGTACGGTGCCGAAGTTGACATGAGGGCTCCAATCTCGTGAACCTCCCGGTGATTCCAGTACTCACGTCAGACCATGTGTACTCCTAGTAGTTTCAGTTGCAACTGAAGTCGTGCTCCCAGGTCTCAGTGGTGGTTAGGCCTCGCACACCAGCTTTAACCGAGGTGGCTTCACAAAGTTCTCGAGGCTACGACTGCGGTCGAAATTCATGAAGGCCGCTCCGTCTCAGGTCCTTCCTCCCGGGTCTCACGGCACCAAAATGTTGAAGAATGGACGAGCCGCCGTGAAGATGATGATGGTCCTTGTTACTCTGGCGCACATCCACAAAGGGGGATCGGCCAAGAACCGAGCGGCAGGATCTTAAGTAAAAGACTTATGGTTTTCCCAACACAAAGTAATTATGGACAGAAAAAATTGTATAGAAAGAAAAGTCAAAAAACAAAAAAGGAGTATATCTGAGCAGGGATCGATGCAGGCTATCAGATGCGATTTGAGACAGAGGTAATGGTGGGTCTAAAACAATTATGTGCCCATGGCGAAGCACCCGTTGACCTCTTCTTTATGATGATTATGATGATGATCCTTGATACTCTGGCGCACACCCACAAAGGGTGATCGGCCAAGAACCAGGCGGCAGGATCTTAAGTAAAAGGCTTATGTTTTTTCAAACACAAAGTAATGTTGGGCTGAAAAAAATATAGAAAGAAAAGCCAAAAATCGAAAAAGGAGTATATCTGAGCAGGGAGCGATGCAGGCTATCAGATGCGATTTGAGACAGAGGTAATGGTGGGTCTAAAAGAAATTATATATATATATATATATATATATATATATATATATATATATATATATATATATATATATATATATATATATATTATATATATATATATATATATATATATGGGGGGGGAGATTAACATGGCAATAGCTTTGTTTAAATTATGTATTCAAATACCGCAGAGCAGACGTCCCTGTAGCTATAACCGAATTTAATGCTGCCAAACGACAAAATTACTGCCACATTTAATTCTAATCCCAATTTTTCAAGTGGAGTTACCAGGTATCTTTTCCGCTGATCAGAATATCGGCGACCGAACAAAAAGAAATGATCTATCTTTTCCATTTCTTCGCAAGTCTGACATAAAGGTGACGCCTTTGGACCAATTTTATGCAAATAATAATTCAGTTGCGGAATTTTGCAACGCAATCTAGTAAATGTAACTTCCAAGTGCCGTGTTACGCACCACTGTCTATTCCAGTGGCATCTTAGATGTGCAAAATCTCGATATTTATTCAATGAGTAGCAGTCATATTCATGCAAACAGATTTCTAAACCTTATTGCTATCACGTAAGCCGTATCAGGCAAAATCAGGATAAGGGGACCGCTAAGACATACTGTGGCTAGTGCATCCGCCATCTCATTGAGATATATGCCACGATAGCCTGGTACCCATAAGAGCTGCAGTTTTTTAAAGTTTTTAGGTATGAGTTGTCGAAACATGTGCATAAGTGCAAAGTTGGCTCCTGAAGACAGAGCAGCGCATACTGAAAAAAAAAATCTGTAATTACGACTGCTTCCGATTCCCCCAAAGGAAGTTTCCGTAGTACCAGTACAATAGCAACTAATTCTGCTATGAATATTAGTGTTTGATCTGGGAGTCTAACCGAAAAGTACCAGTCAAGGGAACGTGAGAGTATACCTGCCCCCGCCTTTTAATTTGATACGGATGCATCAGTCGCAATTGTGTTGTTCATGTTCACGTGTGCCAAGTAATCCTGCAGCCGATCATTAAATATTGAAATGGCATTTGCTTTGCGTGAGAGGGAACAATATTCTCAAATTCTATCTGAAGATCTAAATTAACGTTTCTTGTTGAGAAACTATGTTTGATTTTGACGTTCAGTGGTTCTAGCAGCGCTTGAACGAACATGATCTGTGGGCAGTGGAATAGTGACGACCAAGTTTCAAAAAATAAGCTTGTTTCTTTAATAAAAGCATACAACGATGGTCCCTGGGGCACAGTGTATAGTTTTAAAAATGTTTGGATATTAAGCATTTTGAATCTATTCAAAAACGACGGTAGACGCGCTTCCATGTATAGCACATTGTTAGCAACAAACTTGGGCAGACCAAGGCACAGCCGTTAAAGCCTCCCTTTCTAATAGTAATAGCGGTCTCATTTTATGTGTCGCACTGCCCGAAAATAAGACACAGCCGAATTTCATGATAGGACGAATGCACATTTTATAGACCATTACCAATGTATTGCTTCGTAACCCCATTTTTATGTTGCTGAGCTTGCGTAACCACCCCATGGCTCGTGTTGCTTAGGACCCCATGTGATCGATGTGGCTTTTCCAATTTAACGAGCTGTTATATATGATGCCTAAGCATTTAAGTGAATCCACCTGGGGAATCTGCTTTGTGCCATACATCAAGGAGATGTTGAGAGGATCCCTGAACAAGAACGCTGGAAGCACGCTTTTTTTTACGTTTAGAGACATTCCAATTTTTTCAAGCCATTCCTCTAACATGTTTAGGTAATTCTGTAATGTCTAATAAAGTAATTGCAGATCACTGTTTGTCGCAAAGAAAACAATGTCATCTGCATACACATATAAATTAATATCACTATGTGTTAGAATGGAACTGAGGAAGATGTTAAACAACACCGGTGAGAGCACTGCTCCCTGTGGTACACCACGGTGTTGTCGATATCTGTTAGAAAAACAACCCCTTTGAAAGCAATAAAACTCTCCCTCCCTTAAAAACTCTGCTATCCATGCTGTCATGTAGTTTGGTAAGTGTGACACTTCCATCTGCTCTATAAGTATCTGATGCTCCACTTTGTCATACGCCTTGGCCAAATCCAGAGTAACTAATGCACAATACTCTCTTCTACGCCTAGCCAACTGTATACGACTCTCCAAATCCACGTGCGCAAAACATATGGAGCATCCCGATTTAAAGCCCATTTGACTGGGTTCAGTATTGATTTCTCCTCAATGTATTTTATTACACGTGCATTCTAAACTCTTTCAGTTACATTAACCAAATTAGATGTAAGAGAAATTCGCCTCACATTGTCAAGTGTGTACCCAAGTCCCTGTTTTTTAGGTATCGGAATTATTTTGGAAAGTTTCCAATCCGACGGTATCCAAGAATTTTTCAAAGAGTAATTAACCATATTACAGAGTTTATGTGGGGAAATGTCACATAGTACTTTTATCATTGCTGAGGTTACTCCATCTGGTCTAGGTGCTGTAGGAGGTAAGTGCCTCACTACCCCCGCTAGTTCCGCTAATGTCACCTCATTGAACTCCTCCCCTGCAATTGGCTTTACCATGTGTCTTGGCATTGTTGATTTGAAACTTTCTTCTAATCCTTTAGCAACGTTTTCTAATATTTCAGTGAGTTTGCTAGGCAAAAGAATTGAAGAATCAATATTGTCTGATGGTGATATCATTTTCCTAGAACGCAAAAATCTAAAAAGCGCTTTTCTGTTGTTTAGTTTTGAAAGATTGCTGAATTTGATAGTGTCATAGTCATCTTTTGCTTTGCGTACTGTACGTGTAAAATCTGCTGCCACGTATTTATATTCACACCAGTTTTTTTGGGCATTGGTTGTGGATAAGTTGCTTCCACACCACTTTTCGTTTTCTATACCCCCTCATATAATCAGCGTTCCACCATTGGCTAAACGACCCACCTGTGCCTACAGTTATTGTAAAAGTTGACTTCTTTATTGCTCTTCTCAATACCGCACACAGACTCATAGCGCGAATGTCTTCCTGCATGTCCTTGCGAAGAACCAAAGTAGACTTTAGGTCGTTTTGTAAACGCTCATAATTTACAAACGAGCCAATTTTATCAGTTAAAAATATCCCGGGAAAGTTAACATCGAGGCTAATAGGTAGGTGGTCACTGTTTGTTGCGCAATCTAATGTTTTCCATGACGAAATGTTTAGTGAGGAGCTGGAGAAGTTCAGATCTATCGCCAACTTTGATTGTCTCCTAATAAACGTAACAGTGGGAAAATTTACACAAGATAAGTTATTATCAACAGTCCATTGCCACAAGCGCCTTCCATTTACGTCAGTCTTGAAACCCCATGACACGTGGTGTGAATTGAAGTCACCACTTAATATTACATCCTTCCTGCAGGAAGCTAACATTGCATCTAAGCATCTTGTGTCCTGTACTCCTACCGGAAAGTATGCGTTAACAAAGGAAAAGCGGAACAGCCTGGCAGAGTGACGTCTAATACCATAATTTCATAGTTATAATCTATGCACAGGTAGTTAATCTTTGCTCTATGACTAAATTTAGTTTACATAAAAATGGCAAGTCCACCATCCCGGCTAGGTCTGTCTAAACGAAATAAGCGATAATTTTTAGGCAAAATTTTTGTCCATTTGTAAGCCAAGTTTCTTGTAAAGTAATATTATCTGGGGAAACTTGCGAATAAATGCACGATAAATCTGTGGTAGCCGACCCTATTGATTGACAATTCTACTGTAATACTTTAAAAGAGCCTATTTCGATACTATAAACCCGCCACAGAGACTGCTTGATCCAAAAGATCTTTCTTCAAAAAGTCTTTTTTGGAGAGATTCTCCAGAAAGTCTTTCTTTGACAGGTACTTTTTAGATTTTGATTTCTATGAAGATGTTTTTGATAGGGGAGATCTGGCACACTTTAAGAAATTTTGAGATTCCGCATCCATATCTGAGAATTCATCAGAGTCATCTGATACAGGTTCTGGATCTGCCCACAGTATCTTACTGGAGGGTCCTGCTTTAGGAGATGCTCATCGTGTAGGTGCTATCAAACTTTCTGTCCCTGCACACTTTGAAACCTCCAAATCCTGCGAAGTCTGATTTTTCATAGATGCTGAATCAATGATTTGGGTCAACTGAGATGTTAACAATTCAGCCATGACTCCAATAATACTGCTGGCTAGACGCTCCATCGTCTTTTCTGTTGCCTTCTCTATAGTCTCTGCTATAGAGTTTGCTAACTATGCATCTGTAGCAATGGTATGTCGTGCTTTTACGCTTGCGTAACCTGTCGAGCGTTCTTGTAATTCAGTCACAGCTTCCCTCCGGGAGCAACGCCTGCGTTCCACAATTTCCAGCAGCTTAACGTCTCGTTCTTTCGCCTCACATTCTAAAGAGTCTGCAGGATGGGCTTCATGACATAAACAACACTTCTCTTCCGTCGAGTTGCACTTACGGCTGTCGTGATTTTCTCCACATATTCGACATCTGGCAGTTGATCTCCACCCTTTCACGCTGTTGTCATATGTCCAACAATTCAAGCACTGCAGTGGCTTAGGGGATAAAGGCTCTACCTTATAAATAAGAGGCCAAGCCTTAATTTCAGCTGGCCTTATCGTTACTGCAAAGCTTACTATCACCGATTCGGTAAGTGATTTTTTATTGTCAACCAGACGCGTGCACCTGTATACTGACACTGCACCTGCTACCAAAAATACTCAAGAATTTCTGCAGGGGTCAGGCTCATATCTACACCGCGGACTATGTCATTCGAACATGCAAGATGCGCTGGAACAAACTGGCTTACCGGCTGCGTTGCAATTTCGGAATAATTGAGAAGCTCTCGGACGCACTCCTGATCGGCAGAGCAGCACAAAATACCAACACGACCGAAATTCTGGACCTCAGTGATCTTTTGAATGTGTGATGCGGCTTTCTGAAGCTCCATTTGAATCATCTTTGGATTCTTCATAGGTATCGTACCTCCATTGGTCAGTACCAAAGCCACGGCGACGTTGATAACCCCACTGCAAAGAAAAGAATCAATCGGCCAATCCTTGGCTGGTATAGATGCTAGCCAAGGAGAAGGCCCTTGGCCAGGCGAAGAAACCGACATCTAGATAGCCTGAGTCGCTTGAACTTAGAAAATCATAAGGCATAAATCACAGACAACTGCTGAAATAGCACTATAAAACCACGAAGAATCAAACGTTAAACTCAAGTGCAATCCTGCCGCCCGTCGTTCAAGCCATCCCAACCCGTGAGCAGCAGCGCAGAAGGGCCAGAAACGCGAACACCAGAGCACGCGCACACAGAGAGACTTAGAGAGACACAGAGAGACTTTACTCCGAACACAGAACTAATATTCATGAAGATACTGCCCTCTTCCTCGTTTACATAAAAATATTACCAATATCACTGAAAACGACTCAACAGCGACGACAGGCGTGCTTTTTTCACGTTTCGACAAGCTGTCACGCAAAGGCGCAAACGAGTGATCTGAGCGATCCGAGCCTCCGACGTTTCCCGTGCGCGCAGAGACAACGCATAGGGCGAACATCATGAGTGTGGCATGTAGTCAAGTTCTTAGCATCATACGCATAATCATGATTGCCTCGTGAGGGCCCGTCGCTTATGTCCGCCATTCAGTAATGTCCTACCCATACCAGTTTTTCCAATGTCATGTGAACGAAACCACCGTAGGTGCAGTAAATGATTACATTCATGTGGACGATTTACATGTTATGACTGGGCATATATGCTTGTCACGCAATCATATTATGCCACACCAATTTGATATAAATCCTATTATCCAAATAGCCAGGAGAGCTAGAAGACGTAGGCGGCTAGATAGAT
>WOVY01006916.1:0-32096 GCA_013436015.1 Rhipicephalus annulatus
CTTTTCTCTTTGTTCTCTCGATCGCTCCTTCGACAAATAGCCGCCAGTCGACTAAGCGGGCACGGCAGCGAAAGCTGCGCGCATCTTGTCAGCCGAATCACGAGTGAAACGGCTGTGCCTTACCTACAACTACACTGATCTTCAGCCACCGGCGTTGCGTGCCCAATGCCTCCGATGAATCTCCTCTCAACGTGCGCCGCGCATCGCTGACGCAACAACGTCCTTCGATTGCCCCGTCAATTTAGCGATTACTTCACCGGCACGATAACTAGATAATCGTCGCGGCGAAGCTGGACCATTTACGCAATTGACAGACAATCTAATTACTTTTCATTGGGCCAGGGGTAATTACTGTGAACTGTTTGCAGGCCGATATTCCAGCTGCTCTCCTGGAATTTTCCTAATAATCTTTATGCATTCCATTGCACTGCACGTAACGCCCAGGAAAGGCATGCGTTCATCAGGCGTTTAAACGTCGTCGGAAAAAAAGAAGCAGTAAAGTAGGCATATTAGGAGCTCAGAGGAAATCAAAGTGCCATGCAATCAAACAGACGGACGGATTGCCTTAAGTTAAAGGTGAGGTTGAGAGAGACGAGCCTCTTACATCAACCACCTTCGCACAAAGTTAAGCCACTGATGAGGTGATTGCTGCACGATTCGTGCCGCCTCAGTTTCGCTACGTGGCATCATCTGCAATCTGTAAGAATTATCCGACCAATAGTGTGAATACATGTGATAGGTGCGAAGTCCCTTAAGCCGCCTTAATTCTTTGTCTTCCGCTGTGATCACGTTATAGAACCATTGGTATAGACTATTTTACGGATGGTCTTCAGTGCCACCGTATTGGGCTCTTAACCTCTTTGTTTCGCATCTTCTACAGTTAAACGAACAGTGGTGCGCTAGACGCATAAGATTGAAAACGGTTGGGTTGGTACATAAGATTGTTTCATGGCCAGTTAATTCACGTTGCACTATACAAGAACAAATACAAAAACAAGAAAATATACACCTAACAGTCTACGATGATGGTGCCCACATGTCTTAGGTAGACACATACACATACACACACAAAAAAAGTTTTACAATAGAATACTTCAACGTAGGCACGGTTACTCACCGATAAGACCCAGAGCTTCACCCACTTGTCATGATTCACCTATTGGAGATGCGTGAACATTTAAAATAATTGTATCTTTGTTCGATCAAAAATTGTGAAGCACTCGATGTTAAGCCAGCTTTAAATTTTTTTCAACGCGAAATTGGGGAAAAATATTCATTATAGCGAAGCTCTTATGGCTAGCATCCTGTACTTTTATGCTGTCCAAAAACGCCCTGTTGAGGTTTCCAAGAAAGATATACTGGTATTACTACAGTATACAGAATGTACATTGAGCAATAAATATGTCTTTCCCATTCACATTTTTCGTGCATATTATTTTCCGAGCGCGCCGACGATGCGAGTGAGCAAAACCGAAATCAACCGTAACATGTCGTACTACTTGCGGAGCAACATGAGTGTGTGGAAGCCCCATGGTGTTATGAACGGCCTGCCAGACTTGGCACTGCTTGGACGCATGGGGCGTTGCGGCTGAGCCTACCCTGATTTCTTCCGGGTCAGCGCTTTCTGAGATGCACCAAAAGTGGCGATACCACGGAAGTCGTTCTAATTATCACGGGCCGTCGGCGCCCCGCCTGAAACCCTTTTGACACGCCTGACTGACCGACGGATTAGGAAGAGCTGTTGGCTTGCTTTGTCGTCAAAGTGCCCCGGGCAAAGGGCCCAGCGTCTAGGAACCACATGGGGATAGTTTTCCCACTTTCTCAGTTGCGCCTTAATTCCACTGTTTCCCCAATTCGTGGTCTACCTGGCGCCACAAATCCATCACTGCAACGAACTACAGAGTTCATTTGCACGTAGGACTCAACGTCTTCGTGCTGTGCTGTATCGTGCGCGGTGTGCAGTGTTTTTCCCTCGCCATGGGTTGAACTGGGCGTGCCTCTTCCCCCTTGCGTGGGTTAGGAAGGAGGCGGCGTTTCACCTTCCCCTTTTGGGGGACGAAGGTGAAGAGCACAATTTTCATTGGATTTTCCTGGCCTCCATTGTATTTCCTGCAGGAATCCTGGGAAGACCAGGCCATAAAATGGAAGCGCCGAGGCACTCCCGACAAGCTCCCGGAAGCTCACATCAGCTTCCACCGAGAGCTTCCATGAAGCTGCTCCCATAATGTAGTAACACGCCTACCTGTAAATAGGTAAATAAATGTTGCTGTTAACAGCTCCGGACTCTTCTTCTCGACATCTCCCCGAGACTCTGGCTGGCTTCGGTCCTCTGGGCAGACCCCCGACTACATCAACTGGATGGCAGCGGCTGGTATGCTGCTGACAATTGGAACACATAATTATATAGTGTTCGCCCCACTGCCAAGATATGTTGTCGCCGAGTAAAGCATATAATTTTTAAACAAATTATTAACGATTTCGGTTGCCGCAGGGACCCCTACTATGAGAGAATAGAAAGCCGCAACGGTATATAGTCTTGAGATGGCGATCACACTGGCACACACACACAAAAAAATATAAACGCATCACCATGAAGTGAATCATGAAGAGTGGGCGAAGCTCTGGGTATTGTGTCGGTGAGTAACCGCACATTGCGCAAGTGTTGGCTCGTATAATGTAAATTGAGTGACGTAAAGTATATATATGATTGTAAACTTATGTCGCCTTCCAGTCGTCTCGGGCAATTTGAGGAGAATATATTAATATGCTGGAAGTGGAGGATATGCCAGATATGCCTCGAAAGTGAATCTAAGAAGCCGCCAACTTACAGGGGGGGGGGGGGGGAAAGGGAGGTTGACGGCAAAGGGAAAAAAATTCGGCACATTGACACTGCTGGAATACAATTTCGGGTCCTTTACTCCACGCACGTCCCAAGCTTACACTTTACATTTGATGTCGGGAATGCCCTGTCGGATAGGAATTGTGTTTAGAACAAATGTTCGATCATTTAGAGTACGGTACGGTGTATTATATTATGGTAGCTCTTTCAGCTGTGCATCCGCCGTTGTGTTTATTACTGCATAACAACTCCGCGGGTCGCAGACCCCTGGTCTGGAGTAGGCAAACTAAAGACTGGTGCTGATCACAAGTTTACGAATGTCACAAAAAGCAATGTAAACTTTATACTCCGGTTAATTTTGAGCTATTTTTATCACAAGCTATGTCAAGGAGAAAGAAGAAAAGCTTTTATTTTTGTTTTGTTCTAAGGACTTTCGCCGCAAATGATACCATTTTCTTGTGTCCTGTATTGTTATTTATAGGTTCGCGTGAATCAAAACCATACATTGCGCGACAAAAACGGGAGCAAAGCAATAACAACATTCAAATAAATAAATAAATAAATAAATAAATAAATAAATAAATAAATAAATAAATAAATAAATAAATAAGCAAACGACATATTAGAAAGACTTCATTTGTTCGACTAGAACAGATCTCGTCCATTTTCCGTTGCTATTGACGGCATAACACATAAAAATTGTGGGGGTATTACATCCCAAAACCATGATATAATTGCTTTAGGGAAGGGCTCCGGAATAATTATCCATCTAGGGTAACTTGACATGCACCTAAATTTAAGTTCATGGGCCTCAGGGACTGTCACCTCCATCGAAAAGGCAGCCGCTGCCATTGGCTTAAAACACAATGGTCCAAGACTTCAAGTTCAGGTGCCACATTCAGGTGTCAGGTACAGATGCAACTTTCTTAAGGAATTATCATGTAGTGTGTTTAGAGTAATATATTGTCACAGATGGTGGACATCGACATCGTTTCAACGAAACATTTCAACAGAACAATTCAAGTGATTTTTTTTTCGCACATCTGGCGGTTTTCTCAAGTTTGCTAAAAAAGAAAAAAATAAGTGAGGTAAACTGGCCTTGCGATCACGGGCGGCAGCAATCAAAAGCGAGGTATATACGCACGTACACGGTTGAGACCTTGAGCCGACGAACGCAGCATGCCGCACGGAACACGTGACTGTTACGCCACGTAGCAAAAAAAAGAAGAAAAAAAGAGAGAGACCTTGTGCTCGACCGTCTACGCAAAGTACGGCACTCGCACTGCGACGAAAGCTCGGGATGACTCCGTCATGAGTCAGCGGTCCGCATCACGCGGTCCTCTGTCACGTGGACGGAAAACAGCGTAGTTACCGTACGCGGTGGTCCGGCCAGACAGATGTAAAGCACGCAAACACAAAAATTAAAGGGCGATTCCAGAAAGAAAGGGCAGAAAGTAAGAGGAAAATGGGAGGTTCGGGGGTTCGCTACGTAATGTTAGCGCTTGCGTCTCCAAAGTAAAATTCGTTGTAACGAGGGAGGAAGAAGAGGAACGAGGCGTTATAAAAAGAAAGAGAGAGAAAGGTGATCCCCGCTGAGCTCAGATTTGTGCGCACGCGTGGCCTTGACAGATTGAAGTACTAATAGAATCGAGAGATAGCCCCAGAGCACGAAACGAGGGGGGCGTGGAGATCAAGAAGAGAGAGAGAGAGAGAGAGAAAAAGGACGAGAGAGGGCGGAATGAGGGAGGAGGAGGAACTCCTAATGAAGACGGTCGTCGTCGCGTCTAAGTGATGGTTGCAACCACGCACTACCTCTTTCTTTTTCGTGTCCCGTCCCTCACTGGTGGGCTGTGGCGGTCGTTAGTGGCACGAAACACAGTTGAGAAGACAGATGAAAAATCGTGCCCCCCTTGAAGTCTGTCTCGGAGTCTGCGGGCTTCGCGTTCTTGGAATGTAGAAGAAAGAGACCTGATGGTATGGTGAATAAAGTAGGCATTTTAAAGCGACTGGCTACAGAGAAGCAGCTGGCAAGCAACGGATGTACGGCGAGAGTGTATAAAGTCGTAATAGGTGTTATATATGTGTTAGTAAGAGAGAACTAATTATATTGCGTGATATGCTTGTGTTTCTTGCTTTGTTTTCAAATTTCCGTGGCCTTCTCTGCGGTATTGTTCCGAAAAGAGATGGTAATTACTCTAGTTGCTTGTTTGAGAACCGCTTGAACGCTGCGGACAGGGGAGTTCCTTGTTTCAGCTTCCACTTGTATGTTGTAGTTATAATATGAAAGCTATATAACAACACTGTCTCGTCCTAGTACCATAGCCAACGTATGCAATTAAAAGGGACGCAATTTGTGGAAGGTAACGAGACGGTAAATCAGCAGTAGCTATGTTGCGTTTTTTGTTGTAATTGTTGGTTTTTGCATGGTCACGCGGTTGTTGTTGCACACAGCTCATGGGAAGATAAGTTTTTTTTTTTTTGAAACAACGAGAGCATATGTGTGGCCGTTGCCGGGGTCATCTGGCTGAGGTATTCTATATTTTCTGTTTTTCACCGGTAAGCGAGAGAACATGTTCGTCAGAATGCGCTGTATAGGCTACGTACACGTGCTGTGAGCAAGACGAGCAGTCTCGAGTCTGATTTTTGAATGCCGCAGCTCATGAAAACAAACTAACAAACAAGATTTAAGAGTGCTACGCGGTAGAAAACACGGACGGGAAAAAGACAAGGACAAGCGCAGACTATCAACTGAAGGTTTATTCACGCCGCATTGCATATATCCTTGTCCTTGTCTTTCTCCCGTCCATGTCTTCTACCGAGTAGTACTCTTAGATCATGTATCACCAACTGGCCTAATAGTCCACCTTGATAAACAAACAAGGTCGCAGTGTTTATTATAAGGCGGAATGCTCAAATAAATACCCAATGGTATAAGGATCACCGGTGGAAATGCTACGTGGTCACTTCAAGGCAGGTGTGTCCCATTGCGTCCATGAACGTGGAACAATTACGATGCAAGCATCCTGAGGAATAACTCACACCAGCATAGCCAGAAGCTGACACTATTATGTTCCTACGTGTCCGTTTGGCTTGATCAAGGAGGCTTAAGGCTTAATGCCGCTGTTCTTAAAGAGTGCGCCACAGCGTGTAGGATGTTTTACGGATGGGTTTGAGTGTCCCCATATTGGTCTGTTGACCGAGGTGTAATGCATCGTTAACGATTAAACAAACAGTGTTGCGGTAGACGCGTACGCATGATAGCGGTGGGGCTGATGCTTCGTGTCCTTATTAATTCACGTCACGATATACACAAATAAGAAATCATTGGCTCAACAGCACAAGATGGCGGCGCTCAGATGTGTTATGGGAAATATATTCGATACAACCACGGTGATCGGCTGCTGACCCGAAAGTGATAAGTCCGATCCACGGGGACCACGCCTGCTGCATTTCGAAACGGAGGCCTATGTACTGTGCGATCTCGGGGCACGTTGACGAACATCTGATGGTCGATTCCCAAGTCCTCCACTGTGAAGTGCTTCATAATCGCATCGTAGTTTTCGCTCGTGAGACCCGAAGAATCATTAATAACAAAAAAGCGCAAGCACTGAAGTTTCCCTGGAATAAGTAAGGTATATGATGAATCATAGAAAAAGAGAGAGAGAGAAGAAAAAAACAAGCTGAAAATACAACAACTAGTACGATTTCCCGTGGAGAACACGTGATGACGTTGCCCCAGGCGGGGTTAGCCACTGGCAGACCTGGCCGGCAATTGCTCCACCTGAGCGAATCTTTCCATGTAGTTCGGCTCACCATTCTACGCCTAATCCTGAATATTGTAGAAAACGTAAGAGTGTGTTAGTCCCTTGCTTTTGCATCAACCGGACACCTGCCGGAAACACAATGTCTTCACAGCATGTGCAGATGGGATGCATATACAGTCCGTGTGTATATAGCACGTATGCGCTAGCAAAGATCTTACATTCGGGAAAATATCGTATCAGCTATCCATCTCCGTGGCACGCGCGGGGCGTAACGATCACGACGCACTCCATCATCGTTACAGCGTATGCGAGAGGCACGCTCACATGTATCCTGGCGCATAGAACACATCGTGTTAGTGACGCAATTGGCGTAATCCAACTGGTGACGTAGAGTGAGAGGAGAGGTGCTTGCGTAATCATGTCGCTTTTCTGCACCACATGCAACGCACTTTTCAGTGTCATTGTTTTTTATTGTTCTATTATAAGGAGACGTTAGAGAGTGAGAGAGAAGCAAGGAAATACACGGGCGTTAGGCAGGCGGACGTCCCGTTTGCTACCCGGCACTCAGAGAAAGGATGAAGGTGCGAAAATAAAGGGACGGACGGAGTCACAGTCAAATTTGGTGTCTCCCCTCGAAGCCCATGGTACCGCGACGGCAACTCCTTGCCTCTTAGAGGTATAGAACATTGAGCGTACGGGGCCCAACAATCCCCGCGGCGTACGAATTCGCAGCGCATACAATATACAAATTGAATAACACCCTATGACACTACAATGTCCATCCCAAAGGTACCAAGGGTAACGCCTCCTTATGAAATACTAAAGTCATACATCACGCAGATGAATTACTCTAGAAATAAGATAACAGTCAACACAACGTAGTGAATAATCGCGTATATGTACACACACACACAAAAAAAAACGTAACGTTCATATTACGAGCTTATTCAAGACAAACTTTTTCAACAGTCTCATAAATATGCACTGGGACGTTAAAACAAAACAAAGCCTAAGTACTTTAGTGACGCCCGGGGGACAGGGTTGTAAAGCTAGGAGAGAGAGAAAGACATAGTGGGAGCGTGGGGGCAGGGGAGGGAGAAGTGGTTACGGTTACGCGGCCAGTTTCGTCGCTCACACGAACGTCGTGCCTGCGCGTATTCAAGCTGTCACACGTTGCGTCTGCAGCTGTCTACGCCAACTTGCGGTCCACTAAGGACGCGCTTTGTCCTCGCGTCAGCGTGGCAGGATATACAGGGCGTTCACACGAACCTTACACAAAGGCAGGTTTCGCTATAGCTGGCTTCACGGGTATTCAGTTTGACTGACGGCTGACCGGTCATGATAAGATGGGTATGGAGCTCACAACAACAGACTTCTAAAAAAAAGCTATTTATTGAAATTCTTAGATTAGTGTTCTGATTTAGTGCTTCTTTAATTAAAACGCAGTCGAAATTCCACGATATGCCAAAAAAAAAAAAAACTCTGCGAGATGCCAAGAAGAGCAGCAGTAATTGATTCAAATATTTTCCAGCACTTGCGAAAGTCCTCCACCCACTTCTCGCTCTTGAGATTAAAAAAATAAAAATACGTCTGAAATGCGTACGTTCGCTAAGTACACAAAGAAATGACTTCATCTCTCCCCTTTCGAAACGACTGACACGTGGACTCGCGGGACGCAATAATGAACATATGAATACGTGCTTCGAACCGTAACGGCAGTACACGAGCTACCAGATCAAAGTGCAATTAGAGTGGACGGCAGTGAGAGAGAATAAACTTTATTGAAGAATTAAAATTACGTGACTAATCCCGGGTGGAGCCCTCTTGTAGAGCCCCACTGGCCACAGCGGCTCGCCGGGCCTGGTCTAGGGTCACCAGTTGGCTCCCCAGTGCCAGCTCGGAAAGCCGTGCCTCCCAAGACCACGTTGTGAGTGTTTGTAGTGAGCGCACCAACCTAGATACTGCATTGGCTGGCCGCTCGGTACATTGGTAGGTTATGTGTGTAAGTGTGGCTGTGTGGTTACTACACCATGGGCATACCCCTGTTGTGTATATCTGTGGAAAAATTGCGTGTAGTTTTGATATGTGGGGGTATGTGTTCGTTTGGAGGCGGCGCCAATCCCGGGCTTGTTGGCTGCTTAAGTTCGGATGTGGAGGGGCGTACGTGCGTCTTGTAAGGCGTTGGTTTTCCAATATCTGCCTGCTTGTTACACTTTGCTCTTCATGATGCCCTGTGAGGTGTCCTGAGGAGAGTCCTGCGTCTCGGCCAGTAAGTCCGCGAGCTACGCAGTTTGCCTCCTCGTTCCCCCCCAGGCCGTCATGCCCTGGGCACCAAGTGACGCCATGTGCCTCCATCAACATGGACCCCAAAATATCAGTGACGCACCTTGGAAGTGTGCCTCTAAGGTACAAGCATATGCATTGGCAGTGACTAACCAAAGCAAAGTCGTGGCCTGCGCGTCCCTACGCACCAGATCAAGTGCCACCGCAGAGGCAGCAGCCATAGCCTTGGCAATCAGAGAAGCCGAAAGAAGGGGGCGCTCAGCGTATATTTTGACAGACTCACAAGCTGCATGTCGTTTAGTGGACGGCAGTGAATGCATTATTGGAGCACTCTTTACGACACACACTGCACGTGCTCTCGCATTGCAGAGGCACGGCGCGGCTCTCCAACGTAGCGAATGGTGTGGGTGGTTACGTTTAGTACTGACTATACAAGGATTCTGGATGACGAAACTGCGGGGCATAATAGTGCTTTAGTAATGTCGATGCCGAAATTAAATTCATTCGTACGGATGGAAAGAACGTAGTTTTTTAGGTGGTCTGCCCTTGGATTTACGTAGGCGTCGAGCGCACTGACTCTGTATTCGCCTCGCGCAACTGTTCGGCAGGTATAATGCCAATATAGGTCGTCTTTCAACAGAACCACTCTTTCCAGCTGCACTACTGAGGAGATTAAACTGAAAACGATACCGAGAGACAACGGGGCGTGCTTCGCTGATGAAAACTCTCTACACGTTATACGAGAAGGGAATGCACAGATGATCACTGTTGCTCTCCAAATGACAGAATATTCCGCTGAGACGCACACATACGTAAATTCAAACACACGTGTCGTTTCTGTGCTTTTATTTCATGTTAATAACCCTGAAAAGGCCCTTGCTTGAAAAAAAAAAAAACGAAGCAGGCCGCAATAAGCGTCAGACGTGCACAGATGGAAAAGAGAACGTGTATCTTTTTTTTTTAGACACCTTAAAGCGATGCCTCCTTTACCGAAAACAAACGGGATTGATTTTCCTTTTTCTATAGAAAGAAAATTTCACACTGACATGAGTGAATGTTATCTACTCGATATAATACGGAGCACTGCAAAAGTTAATGCATTCATTACTGGGTGCCAGCTATCCTGCTACATTGCACGTACTTCAAGACTTTTTTTTTTCTTCTTCTTGATTGATTGATTGATTGATATGTGGGGTTTAACGTCCCAAAGCCACCATATGATTGTGAGAGACGCCGAAGTGGAGGACTCCGGAAATTTCGACCTCCTGGGGTTCTTTAACGTGCACCCAAATCTGAGCACAAGGGCCTACAACATTTCCGCCTCCATAGGAAATGCAGCCACCGTAGCCGGGATTCTAACCCGCGACCTGCTGGTACGCAGCCGAGTACCTTGGCCACTAGACCACCGCGGCGGGTCTTCGTCTTCTTCTTCTTAGTTGGTGTTGGTTTTGTGTTTCTACTAAGATTCTGGTGCCTGACAGTGTGTAGGTCATTTGGAAATAGAAGTGTGCACAGGTATTTTGAACGATCTTATTATTGGTCATATATATATATATATAATATATATATATAGTGGGAGTAATAATTCAATGGGCCAGTTAGTCTTCGTGAAGGTATGGGTATGGCACAACGGGAGCGTTGTCAACAAGGATAAATATATTTATTTCCCAACAGTTTCGGGAGGGGACCTCCCTTCATCAGGGGATCAGTTATCCCCTGATGAAGGGAGGGATATATATATATATATATATATATATATATATATATATATATATATATATATATATATATATATATATATATATATATATGAATTTGCTCAGCAAATGTTTTCCCTAAATCTTAAAAAAATTTACTTCCGCGCCCTCTATTTTAAGTGTAATTCTTACTTTTCAAGAAAGCTTCTTCTTTTTTTTTTGTTAGGAAAGCGTTCAATGAGCCCCCTAAGATCAGGAAAATAAAGCTCAGACATCCGAACGTTCTCAGTTATTTTACCCATGCAGCCAGCCATCTCGGCGCAATGCTGCCGAGCGTTAAACGATTCCGCCCGCCGCCTGACCAATTGCGAGCAGCTCAAACAAAGGTTACGCTCGACGCGCTGCTTAGGACGACGAAGTCAACGACAGGAAACGAAGAGGGAGGGCGACGCAATAGGCACGAATGGGGCGAGGGGAGAAGGTTTTGTCAGAACGCGGGCACATCGCTTCACACGCCACGAGTGGATATGGGGCAGGCGGTGGAGGAATGCGAACGCGAAGTCGAGACCTCACGCAACAGGACGACGGGTGTGAGGGGGCGCGTACCTCTAGAGAGAGAGAGAAAAAAAAAAGAAAGAGGCAGCGCGAGAACAAAGCAGCGTGGAGCGACGAGACAGGAGCGAAATAGATGAACGCGTTTCCAGGAATCCCACCGGAGGCGTTCGTGACAGCGAGAGGTGTCAGCAGCAAGAGAGGGGAGACACCGGATGGCGAGTCTTCCCTTTATCGCTGCTTGTCGTTTTATTCCCGAAGCTATCTAAGGTGGGCGCCTGAATTATGGTGTCCCCGCACTTTCTGTCCTTAATGATGTCGGCGACGGCACTTGGCGTCGCTTCATTTTATTTACTTTCATTTCGTTTGTCTTGCTTATTTCTTTTTAGAGACCGGCAGTATCTTGTTGTCCAGGGCTGTGGGTGAGGAGGTTTGCTAATGATTCATTTGTCATTGTAGTTACTGCGAAGCGACCTTGACCCACAGTATATAACTGTGTGCCCACTTTGCTAATGGCGTAGGGCGAGGGTGAGTTAATTTCGTTTGATTTATATAGCGAAGCATGGGGGAAGAAGTGTCTTAGCAGGGAGGTGTGGTGGAAGTGGTGTTCTCTGGGCTATGACCGAGATCTAGGGAGTGCGAAGCGATTTGGCGTAAATGAGCGGAAAATATGAGCCTTCCGGCACGCAGTCGAAATTGTCCCCAGTATGCGTGGAAAAGTGGATTCGAGTTTTTTTTTTCTTTTTTCTAAAGCGGGAGATCGGTGTGCAACGAAAAACGTTGAGTACGCGATATAATTTGCGTGCGACATTCGCCTTGCGGTCGTAATTTGGTAATTACGCTTGCTCAAACTGCGAGGAACTACAAGTGGCTTAAGAAAAATTGTTGCCGCATCACGGGCTGTGCCGTGGCTGATGGTGTAGTGGTAATGTTAAGTGCAAATATATATAAAGTATGGTGGGGGAGAGGGAGAGTTTTAGCGGAACGGAGAATGATCCTCTTCGTGTTAAACCTGTTTAGTGCGCTTTAAGTCTTCCACAAGGTTTCAGCTATACCTCGTCGAAACCATGCCGCACGCCTTGGTTCCTATCTGTGTCGCATTTCGTTCAGAAACCGGCGCATTTAACCGATCCTACGCTCGGCGTTGCCATCTTTCACGGGCAAGCTACTTGGTAAAAGGACAAGCAGAAAGCACGGACAATCTGCTTCAACGCTGAGGGCTGTGCGTTTGGTGTGCCCGGGTGTGAATATTGCGTCCTAAAATTGCGTATAATTTGCGTCCCAAGCTACAATAGAGGATTGACGCACGACGTTATTGAAAACACTGCAAATGCCGAAGCGCTTTGCCGTGACTGCCGAAGAGCCGACACCCGTTCTGTTAGTGCTGAAGTTTAGCTTCAAAAAGCATACGCCGCTCTTCAAGGGGGGTCATGTGCTCCGTGTGTTAGCAGGTCAATTAATTTTCATTTTGCGAAATATGTCTTCCTCAACTCCGCAATTACCCTGCATATCAGGGCACAAGACGATAGCAAGACGACTACTATGACATGTCAATCTCACGTCACAAAGGACAGCGTAAAAAGCGAGCACACTCTTGTGAACGAATCAAGCTGCAGAAAAACGTTAGGTAACAGAATAAAAACAAAAACAAAAGGTAAGAGAAAAAATCAAGCTATTTTCTTGAATTTATTTCTGTACATGAAAACGAGCCGGAAATGAAGCCAATGAAGGTGTAGGGAACGTTTGACTGCACTGTTTTAATTGCACTGTAGCAATCGTGACAGAGATGTGAAGAAAGTAAAGTCGACGAAGAGACAGCTTGCCACCGACAGAAAAAATTGCCAAGGTAGCGGGTTCGGTCCCTGCGTGCGGTACACATCGATGTACGCTTTACTTTCTTCACATATCTGTATGATTGCTACAGTGCAATGAAAACAGTGCACTTAACGTCCCCTACACTTTCTTTAACTTCATTACCAACTGGCTTTCATGAAGATCGTGTGAGAGAAACGGGCCCTACTCACAGCGCAGCACAACTGAATACCCGAGAGGCTTGGCAGGAAGCCCACAAGAGCAACGAATACAAGCAGCAACTACAGGCTGTCCAGAGGGCCCGGGACATCGCTACAAGCCTTCAGCTGCCAGCGCCATCTTGGATGGAGCCTTCAGGTTGAATTACGGGTCGGAATGGCCCTTTATCAGCCTCCTAAGGATATGTTTTAAAAAAGCCTATCTCTCTCTCTCTCTCTCTCTCTCTCTCTCTCCGAGAACTCATTTCCTTCGAGTAGGCTTAGGCCTCCATATCATGCAAGCTAACTGCCGGACTTCAGTAGCGCTGTATTAACTGCACCTACGTAACCATATCATATTTGTCACACGGGAGGTATACGTGACATTTCATTTCCGCCGGCCTCTCTGAGTATCGACTCAGACGCCGTAACGCAAATACAGGCCAAGCGATTTCGCCATTTAGCGAGAAGCCGGCTAGCCGCGACAGCGGAAGCGGCGTTTACGCAAGACAGAAAAAAAAAAAGGTTGCTTTGGTGGATCCGAGAAACGTCGAATACTGCCGGATCGCGCAAGGTGGCACACGTGCTACAGAACTTGACTATATGCCGACAGATTATGCCTACCAACAAAATCACCGTATTGAGAAGAGACCTTTAAATGCGTATAGGTCGCGGACTGTATTTGGGTTTAATGTTCATAGACTAAGGTCTATAAGAAATAAACGAATTTCAGCCAGTTCCACACACAATGCCAGTTCGACATTGGAGCTATAATGATGTTGATAATCACAACAACAATGACGACAAATTTTGATACAAAAAGTAATGATAATTCTTTCGATCATCATCATCATTACCACCACCACCACCACCACCACCACCACCACCACCATCATCACCATCATCATCATCATCATCACCACCATCATCATCATCATCATTTGTTTTACTTATTCTTTATCATCTTCCCTTATGGATAAGTGACCTCCATGCCACCTACTACTACTACTACTTCTACTACTACTTTTCCAACAAAAAATGTTGATGAAATTCTTCTCCGAGCTGTGCAATCATACTGGGTGTGGTATACTCCTACGTACTATATGCACTTGGTCCTTCCTTTGAGCTCTTTTTATTTGCTTCCTGCAACAAGCATTGGTTTCAATTATCCGTCTGTTCGTTGAAAAAAAAAGAGAGCTATTTTGTGACCTTGTTATTTTGTGACCACAACGCTGCGAGTGGCTCTGCCGGGCCTAATCGCAAAAGTCTTCGGAGACTTAGACAGGCCCGTTTCCTTGCACTTCTTATGGGTTCGTGCAATAAAGTATTATTATTATTATTATTATTATTATTATTATTATTATTATTATTATTATTATTATTATTATTATTATTATTATTATTATTATTATTATTATTATTATTATTATTATTATTATTATTATAAGCTACTACTACTACCATAGCTGAGATGGTGCATGACACAGCGGGACAGCTTCACCAATTAGAAAAAAAACTTAAAAATCCGGCATAGACACGTCCCGAAAAAACGCTGCTGACGATCGCATTGCCGGCCTTATAGTAAAATGTGAAATTGGGTAAAGACCGTTTTCACGTAGTGTACATGCAGCCAACCCGTATGGCTGATAAGGACGGTCCCCAGCTAGCTTGAATAGTGCACACACACACACACACACACACACACATATATATATATATATATATATATATATATATATATATATATATATATATATATATATATATATATATATATATATAAATATATATATATATATATATATATATATATATATTACCATGGTTGGTCTCGTAAGTTATAGCAATCGAACAGTCAAACTCGAAAGTACAACGTTTCCTCATGGTAGTAGTTGAATGTTTACTGTACATTGATATATGAGAGTTTGCACAATGTGCATTGGTGTTTGCCAGCTTAGCACCGGGCACACACGCTGACGCTTGGTGCCAAATCTCCATCCCAATGGTGAACGCCCGTTATCACGACTAAAGCTATGGTAGTTCACATAACAGTATGGATTACTCAAAGGTATCATGTTCCAGACTAATCACAACAGCATTCTTCTGCACAAAAATACTGCCTACATGCACTTTATATTTCGGTAGCGAAGGAAGTCGCGAGCGATAAGTGTACAGATTCGAGCAGACAACACGGACAGCACCCCATGCACTCGACACGGGGCCGGCGACAAGGGTGCAGACACGATTAAGCGATGTATCACGCAGATACATCTGAGCACAGAATATGGTGAATCGTACGCCATGAGGGCTTCAAAGTGCACATAATAAACACCAGAACTCGATATGCACACTCTTTCAAAGGGTCGCCATTCGCGTAGAGAATTACAGAGATGGGCGCTCGCCATTGATAGGATAATCTGAACGCGCTTCTACGCTACCACAGCTCTTTAGCAACGTTAGAAGCAAATTTGATTCATTGAGCCATGGACGCTGTAATTAGGCATTCCCAATCTTGCTGTTGTGCCTCTCGCTGCATCAAGGCAGCTACTTGCGTGACATCCGCCCGTCAACGTCGTCGCAATTCTGCGGCGCTTATTCCACCTGTTTTATTAGTAGCACGGTACACCACCGCACTCGAAGCACGCAGGCGGAGAAGAAACGCAGTTGGTGCGTTTGGAAGGCTACGCTGGCAAGGAGGCGTTATACTATAATACGGCGCGCTTAAGGCAAATCATGCAACTACGACGTCCCCGAATCGAAGCACCTCGTACCGACCACAGCGTTTCGTAGAATACTGCAGCAGAAGTTTCCGCTGCACTACCGAAGTGTTCTTGTCGGCGCTCGCTAATGTCCTGACGCAGTTCTACACTTTACCGCTATCGGAAGGCGACACAACCGCGCCAACCACGAGCACTGTGAGAGAAAAGTGTGAGAGATAATAGGCGCGTTTGTGGTGTCTCGTGCTTTTGTGATGGTGGCGCTGTGTGTAGAGCTCAAGGTGATTGTTGTCGAGTACCGAGGTGCCGTGGGTTCGACATCAGTCAACGAAAGCGTTCTTGTTAATTTTTCTTTGTCATTTGATCGTGTAAATTTGACCGATGTCACTTCCGTGACGAAAATGACGTCAAATAACTCTTAGAGAACTCCTGCATGAAACACTTTCATGTTAAAAAAAAAAAAGCTTCGCGACCGCGAATTTGGTGGAGCGCATTCGACTACTTTCAAGGTCACCGGCGCTTATTTATAGACGACTCATTAGCACCGCGGCATAATACTATAACTAATCTAACAACAATAGATATCGGCGCGAAGAGCGAGTGTAGTCGCGCGAGCTGTCTGACCCTAAACGAGTGATTTTTACATTCAGAAGTGCAGATTTCGAACTGAAATGAGACCATTCGAAACACTGTCATAAACCAGAGCGCCGTTTATTTCATCATTCTATAGTATATGTGAAAACTTTCGCGAATCAAAGCAACCATCATCAGCTGTCGCTTTTATAGAAAATCGGTGTCTACAAATACAGTCTTAGCTAAGACATGAGCAAGCACAATATTCCCCTTTCACCGGTCCCCGCATGCACTCAAGCCAATACACGCAGTCCCAGCAGCGCTCTTTAACCTTTCGCAATAACACGAGGCAAACTGAAACGCAAACAATTTTTTTTTTGACGCTCGTCCTCCCCCCTTATTTTGGACCACAGGTTGCCGCTAGCGTTTATTTGCGATGGAGGGGAACACAGGGGGTCGCGGGTGAGGGGCAAGAATAAACGACCCAGCCTTCCGAGAAAAGATTGCTTCTGCGATTCGGGGGCGAAGCGGACCGACGCCCACGCCGACGGTCTCTCTCCGCAGAAACAAAAGCCTTTCGGCGACGGCTGCGACCAGAACAGATTCCCAGGAAGCCTTGGTCGCCGTCGACGACGTGCACTCGTTGATGCTGAATCAACGGAAAGTGTATTAAGCGAGAGCAAAAGGGCAGCTGTGCATGTGAGAAGGTTTGAGGGAGCATAGGGCGATGGGGTTGTATTCACACAGCAGGTGTTCTCCCGTTTCGACAGGGATTCAAATAAAGAAAAAGCCTCACGCGCGATGTGGTGTGGCATGCGAGTCGTTGCTGCTCCTCAGCACGTTATTTGCACTTAGCACTTGCAGCCGCTTGCACAATTGCCCCTCTGTAGGGGTGAAAAGTGTTTCGGTTCGCAAGTGAAGGAGTTGATGTAAACGATAAAGAATAGACAACGCCTATAGGGATCACTACACCCATTTCTCGTCTTCTGCGGTAAAATAAAGAAAAGTGAAATCCTGCTGTCAGTCGCGGTGATCAATGGTTGTCATGTGGAAGTGGTGTTAGTTGAGAGCGTTTGAAGTCATTGACGAGTCTTTATAATGACTGAGAGTGTGATGCCACGTCTTGCCAAATAAATACTTTTCTGACACCCTTGCACAGCAGCGGAAGTGAGCCCTATTTATACTGTGGTGGTAAATATTGTGCAGGTGTTGGGGGGAAGGGATCAAGAGTTAAAAAGATAGAGGTAGAAAGAAGGGCACATACGAAAAAGATACTCGAGCTTAAAGTACACTGCTGCGTTCGACAGTACCAGACGCAGGACTTCACGCGAGCCTTGTGGATATTACTGCCTTCTCCTCCTCATGCTTCATTAATCTGGGATCAATAATCGCTATGCGCACGAACACATGAAATCTACAAGATGGCAGCAGCATGCGAAGCAAGCTCACGAGGCAAACGAGTCGCTTGAGTGGCGTATTACGAGAGATGTTCTTGACGAATACTATAAACTACGTCTCTTCCACCGATAATCTTGCTACTGAGTGAAGTGATAGGTTCGTTTCAGTGTACACCAACCCTGGTCATGTCAATCGGGATGACATCCTAGCCCTAGCCGAGAGGTGAACGAAGAACACGGCGATGCCGAGCACTTACTATGGAAGATGGTGAACCGTGCTCACAGTATATAGAGTGCTCGTTGTTGCGTGATCCGAACAATTTGTGGAAGCCGTAGATTTCCTAGTCATGTGCTTTTTAAAAATACAGATAAGCTTATATTAAAAAAATCTAGGAACCAGCACCGTGCTTTATGAAAGGAATAATTATGGGAAAGCTCTGAACGCTCTGCGAGCATTGCTCGTAGGAGTTTTAATGCGATCCGACAAGGCCAATACGGAAGATTGGAAAAAGAAAGAACAGGTAAGAGAAAAGTGGTTAGGATGATTGCATGGTACCGTTTACACTAACCACTACAGACGTTCTTTGTCGGCCCTGCGGTGATATAAAGATCTACACGGTTACGAATGACGCAACGAGAAAACGGCATACAGCTGAATTTTCCTGGAGAGTCGAGACGGGATAGGAGCAGTGGATGGTTTAATGTGGAATGCCGCGAGAAACGGGTGGCAAATTACTGGAAGCGAGGAGAAGATAGAGCTGTAATAAATGTAAGATCATTGGGACCCGTCTCCGGCGAACTGTTCGAAATTTTCAGACGCAGACGTACAACTTGAAAACCAGCTTTCACGGATGAGACTCGATGACAGAGAACGAACCAACGAATGTGTCGCTCTTCAACTAACATGAAACTACTGATAAAAAAAGAGAGAAGCGTAATGTAGCAGAAAAAAAGAGAACAAAAATAAAACAGCAACACAAACGTATATTTTATTTTATGTTCCTTTTTTTGAAGCACTAATAAGCCAGACGTCACGACTTAAAGTGAGTTGTCAGACAGGGATGCACAAACTGCATTCCAGTGCACTTTTGGGAACTATTCACAGATTATAGACAAACTCACATTTGAAGACGTTTCCATTTCCCAAAAGTCATTCACTCGAGCGCCTATTCTAACTACAATCCGACTTCAGGACATTACTGAACCAATCAATAAACTTACCAGAAATATTGCGCAAGCTTCACTTTATTCGCAAGACGATAATATCGTTGGTTAGCGCTGTCTAGCCGATATGCAAAGCTGCAGAAGCGAACGTATAATGATACCGAGAGAAGAAACAAATTACGCCATTACGGCGTCAACGCGAATCTTTCATATATCAAGACCAATTTCTGCAGTCGAATCTAATGGTGCAACGAAAGTTGCGACAGCATAAGGCCGTAGTTGTATCAGTCACATGCAATTTATCCCAAACGAAACCGAATATATATGCGCCTCCATGACTATTATTGCATTCGTTCCCTGGGTGATTTAAATCTTTTGTTCAAGCAATACACGAAGTCTCCGTGCTGGTGAACCTAATATGTATGCGCGCCACGTGCGGAGATAAAACCTTCAATAGCAAGAGACGTACTCGACATGAAATGCGCCCATCTAAAAATGCCGCTTCATTTTTTTCCCTCTTGTGAAGTGTGCCGTATAATGTTAATTTATATTCAACAAAGTTTTCGAAAAGTGAATCCAGGAATGTTTTAAAAAGCCTCGGAGAAACGAAATGGAATTTGATCTGGGCTACATTGATTAATCAATCGACAGCCGATGAGTTGCACCGTGCCACGGGGATTTATTTCTAATGAATGTTCCGCACACGTAACTGACAAGTTTCTTGTACTGGAAGCTACAGCACCAGCAACGTGCATCACTCCCTGGGTGGTCCTTCATTGACGTCCGCAAGACACCACGCTATCTCCTTTTATATCTTGCAGCCTTATCCTAATGCTCATTTATTAAGTACGGCGTTGTTGCTAAACTAAACAGGAGCGTAAACGTACATCAAATATCCGCCATTAACTTAGCTTTTGTTTTCACGGATGCCTGTCTGACAGTTGAATCATATAAGTTGGATGCAGTGCTCCTCGAGCCCTGAACGTGTATCAGGGCTGTTGGAACGCTACGTGCCCGAGGCAATAAATCAGGGTCTGAAACCCGGGATGTGGAGAGATGCCTCGACTGAGTGGTGCCGCCTTTAGTCGGCAGTTGCGAAGAGTACAGCGGAGCGTCTTGGTTATTACGCGATTGTGCAACAGAGTCGCGCTCCTCTTGCAGCAGTTGGCAACAGCTGTCGGCCGCTGCTTGCCGCTACCGTCTGGGCCGCGCTAACTAAGCACACGAACGCAGTTAGGTGCAGTATACGCTGGTTGTTGGTAGAAATTACGAGGATGAAACGTCGTTTCACCGTATGACATTAGTTTAAGTGATTATACGAATTTGTTCTTTTCTCCGCACTCCGTTTACAGGCCCGTTCCCGGTACCATAGGCAAGAACCTCTAGAGACAGTGTGTATGCCAAAGTGTAACTTAATCTTTTATTCCTTCTTGTTTTACTTAATTTGCTCGTTTCCGTGTGTTTTTCCAAATCACTATCATAGTGTGTGGATAGCCGGCTCTAGAGTAGCTTACCTTCCAATGTTTTTGTAAATAAATAAATAAATAAATAAATAAATAAATAAATAAATAAATAAATAAATAAATAAATAAAAATAGCAGCATATCCACGGGATGAATGACGGAGAGTGGGGCGAAGCATCCGTCCATCCATTCGTTCTTGCTTCCTCCGTCCATGCGTCCGTCTGTGTGACCGTGCGTGCGTCCATCCGCCCGTCCGTGCGTGCATCTGTTCGTGCGTCCGCACGTCCATCTGTGCGTTCATCCCTGCGTTCGTCCATGCATCCGCCCCGGCGACCGTCCATGCTTCCATCCGTCCGTGCAGCCATCCGTGCGTCTGTCCATGCATCTGTCTGTGTGTCCGTTCGTCCATCTAAACAACACTCCAAGTACCACCATCTCGCATCTTTTCATCATATATTCCCCATATAGAAGCACCGCCATCCAGCGGAAATTCCAAGGACTAAACGAGAGGTGCACATGCACACTTTCTTACGGCTTGCGCTTAGTGTCTACTTTCCACATTTAACCACCCCGAGTTGATAGTATATACTAGTTCACAGTATTCATGGCACTGCGGCCTAACGCTCGCTAAACCTTTTTAAAACCAAGGAGGTTACGCCCAGCGAGTATAACGTAGCAACCCTTTCTTGCCAGATAGTGCTCAACGTCTGCTAATGGGGAATGAGAGACAGGAGAATTCAGCTTTTAGTTAGCGCACACGCTGCGAATTTTTTATTGTTGAACAACGCACAGGAGAAATCTCCCACCAGCACCATATGGCAGGTAAAAGCGTAAGACATGTTGCGCACTGCTACGAGGTACGAACGGGTGCCGCTTTAAGGAGCTTCGCCCGTAAAAAGTCGTTCCAAAATCTGAGAGCTTTTGTAAAAGCTGGCCTTTTCACATTAACAGTGAGCCTAAGGGGAAAATCACTTTAGATTGTCTGCGTTTTACAATCGATAGCTGCGATACAAGATATTTTTTAGGAAATTGATTAAAATACTCACGACGCATTCCTTCAATGCCAAAAAGAATAAAAAAAATGGCAGATCCCATGTACAGTGGGAATCGATGATATGCCAAGCATGAATGATAAATGCTGATATGTCTTTTTAAAATCAGCACAACCTTACGAGATGAATGTAAATGATGTCATACATGACTTCCGTGTCATGATTATAATGTTTGCATGTTTACATTTGTCGTCTATTCACATCACGTGATACCAAATTTGTAATATGTGGAGCTAGCAAAACGGCCGCGAGCTTGCCATGAGCGTGATATGTTATCATGTTCTTACGTGACACGCGTATCAGGATTATCATGCTTGCACCATTAATATATTTCGTCGTCCATTGACGTCCCGTAAAACCAAATTTGTTTAATGTGGAGTTACCAAAACGGCTGCGAGCGCATCACGAAGGGCCCAATAAACTTCAATGTAGCGTTGACGCGCGCGCATGCTAGGCACACGTTAGCAAACGCGAGCACTCTATAATCTGACGCCAGGCGCGACCTGCGTCCGCCGGCAGGGCCCGACGGCAACCGGCGCGAAATTCGACATGCTGAATTTCGCGCCAATGTGTTACCCAGACAACACTGCGTCTCCCTGTTTTCGTGAGGGAGGGACGCCGGACGCGTTGAAACGCGCATGCGTCAAAGCAAAGCAGTGCGGCGCGCGTCTGCGAGTATTTGGCTAGACCGGCGCCTGGCGTGGCAACACCAGCGTGACGCGACGAAATGAACGCCGGTGAGCACGCGCACCGCGTCACTTCGAAATGTATTGGCGCCTTGACGGTGGTATGTAGTCATGGCCTCACATGACACGCATCTCATGATTATCATGTCTGCACCAGCCACATACCTTCGTCATCCGTTGGCGTCACGTCATACCAAATTTGGCATTCGTAAAGCTAGCAAAACGGCCGCGATCACTTCAACAGTGTGGCATGTAGTCATGTTGTTACATGACACGCATCTCCTGATTATCATGTTCGCACCAGTCACATACCTTCGTCATCCATTCGCAACCTGTAATACCAAATTTGGTATATGTGACGCAGGCAAAATGGCCGCGAGCGCATCATAAGCGTAGCATGTAGTCATGTTGTTACATGACACGCATCTCATGTTAATCATGTTTTCACCAGTATCATACCTTCGTCATCCATTCACGTCCAGAAATACCAAATTTGGTATAAGTGAAGCTAGCTAAACGGCCGCGAGTGCATCATGAGCGTGGCATGTAGTAATGTTGTTACATGACACGCATCTCATAATTATAATGTTTGCACCAGTCACATACCATCGTCATTCATTCACGTACTGTAATACCAAATTTGGTATGTGTGACGCTAGCGAAAGGGTCGCGAGCGGTCATGAGCGTGGCATGTAGTCATGCTGTTACATGACACGCATGTCATAATTTTCATGTTAGGGTCTATCGCTCGTGTTCGCGATGCCATCATGCCATACTATACCAGTTTTGCAACATGTCATGTGAACGAAACCACCGCTAGAGCTGCAGGACCATGAAATGTAAATCATGACATTCATGATATACATGTTATGATTTTCATGTTATGACTAGTAAAATACGTTCTCCATACAGCCATGTTATGCCATACCGAGTTTTATATCGATACCATTATCGAAACGGCCAGGAGAGATAAAAGTCGTAGGCGGTTAGACAGATGGATACTTTCAAAGTCGCCGAAATTCGCTGAGAAATGCTTCGCCTTTAATAACGTGATGGCCATTTATTAGCTTAGTAGTGCCACGATAAGCATATTACAGATTCTACAGTGTATGTATGTATGTATGTATGTATGTATGTATGTATGTATGTATGTATGTATGTATGTATGTATGTATGTATGTATGTATGTATGTATGTATGTATGTATGTATGTATGTATGTATGTATGTATGTATTTGTTAAGAATACATATAAAATACAGATATCAGCGAGAACATTTTGTCTTGACTGCCAGTGAAGTATGAAATAAGCCCAATGAAGTAAATATGCGTGAAAGAAACATTCTAAGAGCAGGTGTGGCTACACGTGGTTGCCCAATTCCGTTGAGACATCATACATGGCAACATGAATCGGACATACTCGAGTACCATCGGAGCGCAGTTCTCAGAAAGAGTGACATTACAGCGAATCGAAGTTTACGCAACGACAACGAGTCTCTGAAAGCGACACGTTGTCACTGCGTTCCTCGCCCCTCCTCTGCTATACCCTTTGAAACGTTGCTCCCTCCACCCTCCCTTACCAGCACCCCCCCCCCCCTTGAAACATTACGCCCAATTGATGCGTAGGTTTTTGTTAGACGCAAGGCGACACCGCTTACAGCAGCTCCATTCAATGAAGTGCCCCGTTCAACGCATGCCACCAGCTCTGGCGAGTGAGCGAGGGGAGACACTCGTGTCGAATAAATTGTCGCTTCTGCAGAAAACGACCGCTTTCAGTAACACCCATTACACCATAATGCGAGACTGCTGTCCTTGTATGGACAGCTTAGCACCTGATACGAATGCCGCCTCGGCCGTGTTGAGCTTATTGCCCGTCGCAGCCCTCTCGGTTCATTCATATTTACTTTTTTTCCTTCGCCATTTCACAGGTCGAGTTCTTCGTTTATTGCGCCGCAACGATCTTATTACAAGACTTGGTATGCCGCGCTTCCTTCGACTCCGACGATGTCCCGGTGGGACGACGCTCCCTTACAAATTGGGTGCTGCTGCGCAAGTCCACGACTTGTGCTCTGAATGTTAATAGAAACGTGTCGAGTGAGTGTCGAAGAGATGTAATTGAAATTTAGAAAAAGAAGCATGCTGAAAAAAAAGCAAAGAAAACGTAAAAAAATGGGCCTTGTACCTGTGTGCGCCACTGCAAATGTCATTAAAATACATGTGCAGCGAAGCCGTCTTCTGCCGTCCTTCACTCGTCTGTAGCGTTGCATTTTCAACGCAGCCTAAGAAACATAATGGTCTTTAAAATGAAGTATCTATGTATTTTCTTATAGAAGAACGCACCGCCTAACACTTACGAACTCATGCTGCACCTCAGATATGCGTAATATTTGCTTTTCAGTCGACAATATTCCCAAGTATATGAACGCAGCCACCAGTGAAAGATGGGTGAGCGTTCAGCACAACGCTAAACTATGGCCGGGTGTCAGGCAGATTTCGAATTTAACACCGCCACAACGCTGAGTAATAGCCCCACGGGACGGCCTAGTGCTCTCCCATAGTAGAGTACCAAGTACTCTAAATCGTTCACCACTTTTACAAAACACAGGAATAGTTTCGTTATACCATTGCATCATGACATCGCATTGAGTTCTTGTGTACATATATGCCAACATTGTCATGTATATTAGAGCTAGTGTGTTCACTGTAACGTAGTGATGTTAGTCGTGAAATATAGATGTGCCGAAGTGTATATGCCCTGTTACGCCTTTGTGTTCTGTACATGCTGTAAATAATGTTTTTCTAAACGGAATGGTTTTTAGTGGGACGGCTCAGTGCTCTCCCATAGTTGAGTACGAAGTACTCGAAATCGTGAAACATTTTTTTTCCAAACATTTCATCAGGCCACGGGACGGCTTTATGCTCTCCCATGGTATATTTCCAAGTACTCTAAATCATTAACCCTTATTTTTCTAAACACAAGCATCCCTATATCGTCCTACAAAAACCAAAGTAAAAAAATACATGACGTTTCCTTGAACATAAATTACATACAGGTTGTATGACCCGAAACAGGCTCGCGGAGGTTTTGTTGGTGGACCTACGTTTGTCAAAGGCACGTTGTTATGCATGTCGTGTTGGTTTTAAAGCGTCACGTCACGTCACGATGGTTTTTACGTCACGTCACGATGTGTCGCTCCCAGTATTCGCCTTGTGCAAAAAAAAAAGATGACAAGGCAGTTTTCACAATGATAGGCCCAGCTATCAAAACGTCGGCCACACGCCTGTCGCAAGCACCTATTCTCATGCATGTGACCCATACAGCATAATGCGTTCATATACATTGGCTTTAAAATTGAGCCAGACAGGAAGAAGCTAGGACAGAATAATCGCGCGAGAAGGTGGGCTTATACAGGTAACTAAGACGATCTAAGCTTGCAAGGTCAGACGTTCAAACCGCGATTTCGATTTTCCGAAAGTTCAATTTTTCTGTTTATGAACACATACACTTTCAAACAGTTCAGAAAAGGTCAAGCGAACTACGAGTGATGTGAAGTTGACAGTTGACAGGTGGTCAGGTGGTATTCTACAGTGCTAAGAAAATGCAACAGAACCCCCTACTTAGAGCTACCGCAGCAACCTAGTATGCAATGACGAAATTAGAATCGAAGCAGATGCCCGACCATTCCCATGCAATCGTATATTTACTTGAAACGCGTGATAAAGGAATCGTTTAAACAAAAAAAGAGAAGAGGTCTGAGGTGCGGCCGCACTGGCGTCCACCTGCCGGTAAGGCACTTCCTCACCAGAGCAGGACTTGCCACCCTGGTGCAGCACTTTGCCACTACCTCCATATGAAAGTACCAATCAACCCTTGGGTCTCAGTCTCCAGCGGCTGTGAAGCCAAGGTGGCGGTCAGACCTGCGACGCAGTGGAGGGCGCTAAGAATCTCTGGGTCCGAATAGGGCCGCCATTGAAATCTGAACTTGGTTACGTTGAACGCTAGAATGCTATCCAGTAAGGCTAATTAGCTGTGCTCTTCGATGAGTTAGAGGGTGCTAAATGGGATTTAATAGGGCTCAGCGAAGTTAAGACGACAAGTGATGCTTATACAGTGCTGAAAACAGACGCGTGGATCAGTTGGCAGAAAAGGACTAGGGGTGGGGTTTCTTATACTCAAAAAATATCGCTGGAAACATAGAGGAATACTATAACATCAGTGAGAGAGTGGCAAGTATCATAATTTAACAAAGATACAAGATGAAGGCGGTACAGGCCTACGCGCCTACACCGAGCCATGATGATCATTTGTTGCACCGTTTCTATGAACGACGTAGAGTCAGCCATTATGAAGTAAAGACACAGTGATGAATGACTTTAATGCCAAAGTAGGCAAACAACAGGCCGGAGATCATAAAGGCCAGAGGGAAGTTTTTACTAGAGTTCGCAGAACGTATTAATTTACGAATCTTAAATACCTTCTTAGGAAACGGTGTAACCGTAAGTGAACGATGTCTAACCGTAAGTCCTGATGACGACACTAAATATAAAGCAGACTTCATTTTGTGTGCACACCCTGGCATTTTACAGTATGTAGAAGTAGTTTGCAAGATCCGATTCAGTGACCATAGAATGGTAAGAGTTTGTATTCACCTAGATTTAAAAGCAAGGACAAACTGACACGCAAGCAACCAATATAAGGAGCTAACAGTGAGTAAGGAAAGTACAGGAATCCAGAATTTCGCTTCAGAATAGATTCGAGGCTCTATAAACAAGATAACCGACGTTAGCGTTGACACAATGAACGATAATCTTACCAGTATCATTAAAGAGAGTACAATGGAAGTGGGAGGTATACAGTCACTAGACACGACACTGACAATCTATCGCAGGAGACGAAAAATGTCATTAAAAGACGACAAACCTGAAAGCGTCAAATGCAACTGACAATATAGAGCTAGGGGAGCTTTCGAAGTTAACCAATAGGCGCAATAAATCCGACAACAGAAGGTGTAACATGGAGAGAATTGAGCAGGCTGTAAAAAGCGGCAGAAGCCCAAAGCTGCGAAGGGAAACTTGTGCATAGGCAAAAAATGGATGTATGCATTAAGGGACAAGGAAGGCAATGTCATAACCAATATAGACAGCATAGTTGATGTAGTGGAGAAGTTCTACAGGGAGCTGTACGGAAGCCGAAACAACCAGGATAATATCGAAAGAAGCAATAATGGCCCAGAGAAATTCGACATCCTACCAGTAATGGCAGGGAATGAAAGGAAAGCCCTAGAAGGAATGCTACGAGGGAAAGCAGCTGGTGAGGATAAGGTAGGTAAATAAATGTGCTGAAAGATGGCCAAGAAATTGTGTTAGAAAACTGGCCAACTTATACGAAATGTCTCTGTAGGCGAGAAGGGTACCAGAATCTTGAAAAAACGCCAACATCATTTTAATTCATAAGAAAGAGGACGTCAAGGACTTGAAAAATTACAGGCCGATCAGCTTACTGTTCGATCTCTACCATGACTGTTTATAAAAACAATAGCTAATAAAATTAGGGCAACATTATAGTTGAATAAACCAAAAGACTAAGCAGGATTTCGTACATGCTATTCCCCAATTGACCATATTCATACTATAAATAAGGTAATTGAGAAATGTGCGGAATACAACCAAGCCCTATACGCAGCTTTCATAGGTTACTAGAAGGTGTTTGAATCAGTCCAGATATCAACAGTAATGCAGGTACTATGGAATCAGGTCATCGACGCACCCTACATAAACATTCTGGAAGAAAGTGGATCCACAGCCACCATAGTTCTCCATTAAGAAAGCGACAGAATCTCAATAAAGAAGGGTGAAATTCAGAGAGACACGATCTCTCCAATGTTATTCACCATGTGTTTACAGGATGTTTTCAGGGCCCTAAATTGGGAAGAGTTAGGGATAAGAGTTAATGGAGAGTATCTTAGTAACCTGTGATTCACCGATGACATTGCCTTGATGACACCTTGATGAGATATCAGGGGACTAATTACAGTTCATGACTACAGAACTGAACACAGAAAGCAGAAGAGCACGTCTAAGAACAAATCTAAAGTAATGTGAAACAGTATCGGCAAAAAAACATCACTTTGCGATGGGTGGAGAGACGCTAAGGTTGTAAAGGAATAATATCTACTTAGGACAGGTTAGTAGCCGTGGAGCCGAACCATGAGGGTTAAATACTAACTAGATGAATAAGGATGGGGGGATCACATTCGGCAAACATCCTCAAATCACAAATGGCAATCTGCCACTAACCCCCAAGAGGAAGGTGTATAACAGCTGCATCTTGCCAGTACTTACCTACGGAGCAGAAACCTGAAGGCTTACAAAGAGGGTTCAGCTTAAATTGAGGACGACGCAGCGAGCGTTGGAAAGGAAAATTATAGGTGTAACCTTAAGCGGACAGGAAGAGAGCAGAGTGGGTTCAGGGAACAAACTGGGTTAAGGATATCATATAGTTCAAATGAAGAAAAGGAACTGGACATGGGCCGGGCACCTAGCACGTAGGCAGGATAACCGCTGGTCATTAAGGGTAATTGACTGGATTCCCAGAGAAGGCAAACGCACGAAGGGGACACCGAAAGTTAGGCGGGCTGGTAACAATAAAACGTCTGCAGGTATAACGTGGCAGAGAAAGCACAACACCGGGTTGATTGGCGGATCATGGGAGAAGCCTTTGCCCTGCATGGGCGTATATTCTGATGATGATATGACAATGATGACGTTGGTTCCAGCCTATAGTTGGCATTTTCTCTAACGTCATAACCTACGGCTACCGACAACTGCTTTAAATAAAAATTTTAGCCTCTGGAATAAATAACTACCTATAGCTGTTTTTTCTTCTTTTTCAACGCTGCTGTACAGCTGGCGTCTCCCCAGCCGCTACTGACCTCTGACTCTCACCGGGCCTTTTCACATCTAAGGGCGCAACCTTAATAAGTCACTCGTACTTGCATAAACACAACGTATAAGTGGTAGCAATGATAATTTATACCTCCCACATCCTAAAATATACACGACACTTTCAGTTCTCTCAAGGACAACACGACAAATAAAAAATACAGTGAAACCTCCAGAAGCAAGCGTTGGCTGCCTGCGTGGCCCGTGAAACGCCTACAGGTTTCACCTCGCTACAACGATGTGCGTGCGACGTGCAGTGAAACGCAATCATGCGAGACCCGATATTAGAAGTGCGTGTAAATGACGCTGAATCTTGTGCTTAGTCGGGCAGCGTCATTACTTGCAGCTTTAGAGATACTTGAGCTACGTAATGCTTGAGAGATAAAAACGGCTCAACATTAAAGAAATAGAAAAATCACAGGCGCCGAAGGGCTTGCGTAATACCCATTCCAGAAGCGCGGCTTTTCTCGGACACCTTTGAAGAAGGATATACGCAGTTGATTGCACCCGCCACTGCGAACATACTTATCGCTTCGAATTACTTAAAGCCGTTCCCCAGCAACGATATCCCCGAGCAGTTGCCTTGTGAACTTAGAGAACTTTTTTTTTCTTTTCGGCGTTGTTTGTTTGTTTGCTTGCTGAGTGAAGAAGCCGCTCTCATACACACGTTTAGCCATTCCAGGGAGCTTCTCGAGATCCTTATCAGATCTTGTTAAAGTCCTTGTACTGGGCACGCTTGCGACAGGCTGACAGCTGCGCGTCTCAGATGCGATAACGAAGAGATAAATAGAATAAATTAGTCGTGTCGGGTTAAATCGCGCGGCTGCAGGATAAAGTGAAGTCAGCAGCAAGCTACATAAATGACGTTAACGAGGTGCAACCGCTGGTCTGTTTGGTAGATATTCGTGCTCGTTATCCACGACGGAAAACGCTGTGTAGCCCGCGTATAAGAGCAAACATATAGCCAGCTTCTTTTGCAAGACTGCTTTAGCGCGGTCTCCAATTACCACGTCCGTAATGGTGAACACGCGTCACGGCAAGGTGGCTGCTGCTTCGGCGCAACAACTTGCTCTTCAGGTGAAGTAATCAAATAGGCAGACATAACTGCAGAGGAGAAAAAAAAAAGTCGTTACGTTTGCAAAAAAAATGTCATGACGGCAATTTGCAATAACGCCTTTGAGAAAGAGGGAAAAGGAAGGATTAACAACAAGAGATGCGGCAGGGAAGTAACCTGGCACATGTCAGGTTGTACACTACGTGGTAAGTGCCGTAAGCTAGCCTATCCTTTTTTTTTCGGATGAACCCTCCTTGATTGATTGATATGTGGGGTTTTAATGTCCCCCAACCGCTATATGATGACGAGAGACGCCGTAGTGGAGGGATCCGGAAATTTCGACCCACCCGGGGTTCTTTAACGTGTACCCAAATCTGAGCACATGGGTCTACAGCTTTTTCGCCTCCATCGAAATGCAGCCGCCGCATGCCGGGAATCGATCCCGCGACCTGCGGGTCAGCAGCCGAATACCTTAGCCACAGAATCACTGCGGCGGGGCGGATGCACATCCTTGAAATGGCAATTTCCTTGAAATGGCAAAATGCCATGGCGAAAAAACAAACAAACAAACAACAACAAACAGAGCCGTTTCGTGGGCTGGGGGGAAGGTGGAAGACACAGGCCTAGTGTGCCACCCCTGATTAGCCACTGCTTCGCTGGGGAAATTGAAAGTGGACTATGAATATAAGAGAGAGAAAAGGGGAGGAGAAAGTGAAACGAAGGAGAGACAGAAATGGACAGTAAGTGTGCTGACGCGCATACGTAGCGGTGGCACCATACAAAGGTCGAAGGCGTCCGCGGGAAAGAGAGAAAAGCAAGGTAAGAGATGTAGGTTAACCAGACGCACATCTGCGCTACGATAGGGCATTCTCAAAATGATTCCAATGACGTCAGACGAACCACCTACAATTAATCACTAGTGATCGAATTAACTGCACTAAAGAAAGAAGATTCTGTGCATCAAGATACGTAATAAATGGTGCTTGTTCGTTTATGTTTGTGTATGAAAAAAAAAAAGAACCACCGGAAGTTACTATGGGGAACGGCGCGAGTGGCTCGAAAATTCAATACCGTTTGGTTAAAACTGGACAAGTCGTTCCATCTAGTGGGACCAAGTTGAACCAAAAGACGTCTGCCATCTCGAAGCCAATGGCAGCCTTTGGTTTGCTGTTGCTCCCGCTGCTTTTGTTCTGCTGCTCCTGGTGTCGGCGACCATGTAGTAAAGCCGCCGGGCAACGTGCGCACGGCAACAGTGACGTGAAAACATGAGACTGTCCGGCGGGCACTTTGATTGATTTTTGGGGTTTAATGTCCCAAAAACCACCATATGATTATGAGAGAGACGCCGTAGTGGAGGGCTCCGGAAATTTTTGACTACCTGGGGTTTCTTTAACGTGCACCCAAACCTGAGCACACGGGCCTACGCGGCGGGCAGTTTGGAGTGTGCTAACCCGATGCGGACCACTAAAACGTGATTTTTATTTTAAAAATAGGCACTTTCTTGACACAAAACCATCACTACGAGGTTTCTGGACCACTATTTCAACAATCAACGTTGACTCAATAGTTGCCTTTAGTGTCCCTTTATGAGGACTGAACTCTGGGCGAAATGTTTCTATTCACCGTGCAGCGGGGGGTATAGGAAAATTGAACAGAAAAAAAAAATGGCCCCGTATCTGCAAGTTACACTGCAAATGTCTTCGAAAGACAATAGTCTTGCGTCTAGAGAGAGTGATCAAAACGTTTAATTGATGTTCTGTGCAAGAAAATTGGTGAATGGTATTCAGGAGGCGTAGCGTAGAGTGCCTCGAGCGTGCAGCGGAGGCGTACGAGCGCATCAATTCACGTCACACGTGAGACATGAGCGCTATCTGGCAGTTATGCTGGAAAACGGGGCGCGCGGCG
>WOVY01006917.1:0-52322 GCA_013436015.1 Rhipicephalus annulatus
AAGAGAATGGCGCTTCATTAAACTTTCTGAAACTTCTGACGTTGAATGGTTTCTTGGTAGTTTTCTGTTGTTTTTGACCTCGAGTAATTTGAAAACAAATCAGAAAAACGCGTTCACAGCACACTCAGAGCGTGTGAAATTCAGAACAATGGTTGCACTCCCTTTGGTTATTTTTTGTAGTAAAAAAGGGTAGTTACGTTGAAAGCATGAGATAGCAGAGAGCTTGAGCATTGTAGTAAGTAGTATGGGGCAATATATGTTCTTATACTTTACTCGTCTTCAAATGCATTTTTCAATGTGCAAAAGCTGATAATAGTATTGTTTTCTCGAATTTTGTGGAAACTGTATGCCCGAAAGCGTTCAGTTCGTCTCGCGGTTTGAGAAAGGTCCTTCTTGTGGGCATGAAGAATTGAATGTGGATCTTTCAGACAATTAGGAAGTGACTTACAACAAAAGTACACCATCTGCCACTAAAGGGAAGCATGTACGAATTCGAAGTAGCGGATTCTAACGCTTACACGGGTGGCGGCGGTGACACTGCCGGTCATCACCGCGGCATTGCGCAGGAGAGGTGCCTGCAGGAGAAGGCGCAAAACACTCAGTAATGAAGAGGCGTTTTTTACTGCAACATGCCAATCGCTGTTAATAGGCAATGAAGAACAGAAGACTCCGATTGGACACAAGGACCTAAAGTCCGCTTTTAGTTGACGTGCACACTGTGAATGTTTAGTGTTGAAATGTCCACTCGACCAGTTTGACAATTTTGAGCTGAGAAGCGGAATGCGTACATGGGGCGTTGACGATCACGTCTACCAAAAGTTGCAAAGCTACTCGCCGTGGAAACGGGTCAAATTTTAAGCTGAACGCCACTCTCCTTTCCTTCCGGAGTACACATAGTGACTAAGGGCATGACGTACACGTAGGAATCGCCCTACGTACACATCGAAGCTGTGACTTCGGTATTCTACGTAGACGACTGTGCTCTGAAGTTTCCGATAGTAGCACAGCCCCGCCGCAGTGGTCTAGTGGCTAAGGTACTCGGCTGCTGACCCGCACGTCGCGGGTTCGTATCCCGGCTGCGGCGGCTGCATTTCCGATGGAGGCGGAAATGTTGTAGGCCCGTGTACTCAGATTTGGGTGCACGTTAAAGAACCCCAGGTGGTCGAAATTTCCGGAGCCCTCCACTACGGCGTCTCTCATAATCATATGGTGGTTTTGGGACGTTAAACCCCACATATCAATCCAATAGTAGCACATGCATTTCCTGTAAGCATGGTCAAGCCGCACACGAGATTGAGCTCGCCCATAAGGTGATTCACATATCAAAATTATGCGCCGGTACTGTTCCTGAGACAAAGTTATAGCCACTACAGTCAGCCGAGAAGTAGCCAGAGAAGAATAAGAGGGTTTTGGTCTCCGACTCGCCTTAGCTAGATTTATAAAGGTGGGACTTGTTATAAAGGTTAGGCCTGATGTCTTACTTTGTGTCCTTGTGTGTTTTTTTCTGTGATAAGACTTAAAACTAGGCAGCAAGAAATAGTTCACCATCTGTGTCACGAAAAAGTTTTTTTTCACGAGGAATGGAATGTTCAAGTTTTCCGCTGCAGCAGTGCATTTACAGAAAATTTAAAGCAGTCTAGCACAACACCACCACTCGCAAAACACGTTACGAATAACTAAACTCTTTCTCCTTTAATTTCATTTCATGCCACTGCAAAGAAGTTGGTGCCGGGAAGGTGCAAAGCAAGACTAAAGATAGGGAAGGTAGGGGAGAAGGAAGGCATGACGGGAAGTATAGAGACTGAAAGCAAGTTGCACCTCCATACGCAGAGGGCAGAAGTGACACGCACAATAGCGAACGCAGCACAGGGTATAGTCACACACGTATACTGTGCTTGTGAAAAAAAATTGACGGCCAAGAAAAGATCCTGAATAAAAAGTTATGAGAAGACGTCCGTAATCAGAATGCGCAGCTGGATTGCGTTGGAAACGCAAGCGTATACGCATGGCCAGTTTGCTTCGCGACTGGTCTCAGATGGAGCTGCCGTGTTCAGCGAGCGTTCTTTATAACCACTTGGGACCGGGACACCCATCGCGACATTTCTTCGAGCCTGGCTGTTCAACCAGGCCATTCCCAGGGTCTGCTAGGCCCGAGACGTGCTTTTTTAGCCATGACTGCACTTACTCGGCAGAATTGAGGGTCTCTGCGCACGGAGAGTCCCATTCCTGGTCCATGCGGGGACCTACGTACGTGGGAAAGTTTTAGCTTTGCCAAAGCAATCATGATACTGAGAAAGTACAGCAGCCCTCTTTTTTTTTTTCTCTCGTTATGATAATGGTGGTCTAGATGGAGCAGGATCACGGGCGACATTCGAAGAGATGGCGAAATAAAAAAATCAGAGAGCGTTCTACTATCCAACTGATCTGGGATCGAGCGTGGTCCTTCGACTATTCTTCGGTATCCCTCGCAGGCCGCGCGTGACCTTTTTGAGGCGAGGAGGTCTGCTGTCCTCGAAGTAGCAGAATGTAGCAAAGCGTACGTGAGCGGTTTAACGAGTGGGGTGGAGCCAGAAACTTTCTTATTCTTGTGGGAAGGGCGAAGGGTGCGAAGCACAATTGAAGTGTGTTCATGCATGTGTTCGTATGCGTGTGCATGTATGTGTGTGTGTGCGCGTGTGTGATTGATTGATTTGTGAGGTTTAACGTCCCAAAACCGCAATATGATTATGAGAGGCTCCATACTGGAGAGCTTCGGCAATTTCGACCACCTGGTGCTCTTTAACGTGCACCTAAATCTGAGCACACGGGCCTACAACACTTCCGCCTCCATCGCAAATGCAACCGCCGCAGCCGGGACTCGACCCCGCAACCTGCGGGTCAGCAGCCGAGTATCTTAGCCACTAGAACACCACGGTGGGGCGTGTGCGTGCGCGCACGCGTGCGTGCGTGTGTGTGTGTGTGCGTGTCTGTGTGTGTCTGCGTGTGTGCGTGTGTGTGTGTGTGTGTGCGTGCGTGCGTGCGTGTGTGTGTGTGTGTGTATGTGTGCGTGTGTGTGTGTGTATGTATGTGTGTGTGTGTGTGTTTGTGTGTGTGTGTGTGTGTGATTTTCACCGGCGCATAACATAAATACAGCCGCTACAAAATATTCAAATGCAAAATGCAAAATTTAAACTCGGGGAGGGTGTTGAATTCCCCAATTATGGCAATGATTGCAGAGATAAAGACTACATAAATTTGTTTAGAGCCTATACTGTGGTGTGATAACGCATGAGCCTTATACAAATAAGCAAGAGAAGGAAATAGTGATTGATTGCAGGTAACGCATTTGCATTGTTGTCAGCTTTAAAAAATGGATAGACGTAGTAAATGGAATTGAGCAGAATTGCACGTAACACTTTCATGCCTTAAGAACGGTCAATATTTTTTTTCGCCATGAATTCAAAGGCAGGAGAAAAAAATGTGTTCACGTTATAGAAAGAAATAAAGAAGAAAGGAAGGACAGAAAGAAAGAAAGAATGAATGAAAGAAGGAAAGAAAGAAAGGAAGTAATAAAGAAAGAAAGAAGGAAGGAAAGAAAGAGAGAATCAGCGATACAAAGAGAGGGAAAAAGAAAGAAAAAGCCGTGTAGACTCCAAGATTCTTTTGTACAGGGACGTCCATGGACTTCCGGGATCGTGAATTAAGGTTCTGAAGAAACGAAACCCAATCCAATAATGTTTTTTTTTCTGTAGCCAATTGTCCTTACTTCCACTCTTTCCTTTCTGAAACTTACTTATTCCATATAAATATTTATGCTCTCATTATAAAGCTCTTTTTTCTATGGTATAAAGTATCTATCCAATTATCCTTTGTAAATTAGCTAATGAAGTTTCAGTGCTCCAGGACGAATGTTGTGCACGGTTGTTTTCATAACGAAGTTTTAAAACATCTTGTGTCATCAATAATATTGTTTCCTGGCGTTCTCTCGTGTTATTTTTTTTCGTTTGTACTCCTTTTATCTTTTTTATTCCAGCTTTTTACGACTGGCGTTGGTTTTTGTCAAGTATGTTTTGTTCATTTATTGGACTTCGGTGTTGAAGCGAATGCCATTTTGAGAAGAAATTTTGGCTTTCTTTACATTTATTGTACAGAAAAGAAAGCGTTAGAACTTTTTAAAAATAGAATCAACCATTTTTATTTTGCTTTGATGGTTTTCCTAAACGACTTTCGTTAGTCCTCATCGCTAGAACTGCTTTTTTTAATGCTCTTCAAGGGGTAAATTTTTCGGCATTCAGTTAAGCGAATAAGTAACCTAAAAGAATGAAATAATGAGTATTAACAGACTTTCACAGTGTTTATGCATTCCGGAGAACCTTTATGCGCCTCCTGTAGCTGCGCAGGAGCTCTCCGCCTGTAATATCGAACTTTCTTCGATAAGAAGCGCTACAGTGGGATAAACAAATAAGGACTTTTTTTGGTTCCGGAAACTTCGAGTGACTGCCTGAAGACCAGACGTGATGATCCCAATGAAAGGGCATCAAAAACTTATCTTGATGTTTCACTGCTCCACCGAGGTGCTCCACTGAGGTGGCGCAACGGTTACGATGCTCGGGTGGCGGGTTCGACCCCAGCCGTGGCAATCGCATTTCAATGTAGGCATACAGTAGAAGCTGACATACTGTGCGATGTCAGTCCACTTTAAAAAAACACCGCATCGTGAGAAATTCTGGATCCTTCACTGCACAGCGTTCCTCACAACCATATCGTACTTTTGGGACGTAAAGTCCTGATATTATTATTAAAAAGCCACAGCATATCAACAGAGTAAATGATGATGAGTGGGACGAAGCGCCCATCCATCCATCCATTCGTGTCTGTCCGTGCATGCGTCCGATCGCATTCGAGAATGCAGATGGCGCGCGGGTACAACCGACGAGACGCGATCCAAGGAATCCGAGCGCAAGCGTCTTTAACGCACTGGCCACTCTGCTTTGTCCACGCCCCACCAAAGATCCACCACGTACGGCGACTTTCCAGGAGACTGAGAGAGGCACTCGTTCTTCGCGTACCCAGATACAGTCCGTGCAGCAGCCAATCCGAGAGTAATGGTACAGCGCCATCTAGAGTGTCCTCACTAAACTGCAATTTGTATGTACTTCTAAGAGACTGAGCCATCTCTTGTACTGTTCGGGAGATACTGCCGTCTTTTCTTTCTCGTCTCTTGTATGTTACGCGTGACGTATGAGAAGGTTAGGCTAAGAGGAGCTTCACCCCTAAAACAAAAACGTGTGACCGGTAGCGAAGAAGAAAAAATGATATCCCTACAAGAACCTTTTTGTACGTGAGCGTATAACTGCATAATATTTCTACTACCAATAACATTGTGGCGTCTTATCTATTGTTAGAAGGCAACCAAAAGAGCAATGTCGCGAGGAAGAAGCAAAAACGCCATTTGTAAGCACGGCGTTCGTGTCAACGCCGACAAGTCGAATGAAAACGGTTGCTGCAAAGGATAGTGTACTATAGGCTGTCTTTACGGCTCGAAAAATGCTGAAAACACTGCGCGGAAAAACGAACTCACAGCATAGCGAGTAATATGATGAAACGGGTACCGCTGGACACGCCAGAAGTTTGATAGAATGCGTAGAGAAGAACGTATAGGAGATTTGACATTTTTCTGCGATGCTCCTTGTGCACGTCGCACAGGAAGGTGCGTCAGTGACAGGATGCACGAACAACGATATAGCTGAGATAATCACATAGCTTCGGATCATATGGCGAAGCTCGGCAGCAGGTGCAAGCGCGAAAAAAACGTTTGATGACACTGGAGTTGAGAAAACATCTGGAAACCAGACGAAAAGAGACATGTAATGATTAGAGCGTACGCTCAGTGACGGGCGGCCCGTGGCACATTTGTCAACCCGCTGTCAATGGCACTGAGCCCAAACGAGATTGAATGAATCGGCTATGTCGCATAGCGTCGTTAGCGTGGCAATTTGCATGAAGGCATACGCGTAGTTTGAATAAGTCTGCGTTGCTTTCAATCCCATAATAAGCCACTGATATTTCGCGCTGGCGTCTTGTGCGAACCTTTTTTTTTACTTTGTTCACAATAACTGTAGTTTCGCGAATATCTGGCAAAGTTCAATTGCACTCTCGACGTCTTGAATGGAAACTAATACTTTCCAGTCTTCGAATGCAATTAGGGAATGAACGGCGCAAAATAGAGGTTTTGTTCCTCGAGGCACGAACAAACGCGAATTTGTTCCGAAGTGTCTTGCCGCAGGAGGAACAGCTTATCTAAACCACGCGTGTGGTAAGTAAGTTTGGGACATTACACTGACGTAGCATCAAGTTGGGACATCGGCACCAATAGCCTACAGTACATTCAAAGGAACCATATATACCTCTTACATAATTACCTTTTCCTACTGCATACTTTCTTATTTTCCTGAGACACGATCAGCGTTTTTTCTTTCCTTCATGAGCCATTATCAGAATGTGTGGCTGTCAAATAGAATGAAGCTTCGCTGTGTAGGCTGGCTTTACGTGTAGGAAGAAAAGAAACGTCGTTACCATTTGCTTGATAAATAAACAATGCTGCTCCGTTGCCATTCCTTTGTATGTTATTGCTGACATAGAGAGCACTCTAAGCCATAATTGTTGATGTCCATCTTTTTAAGTGCTAGTTATACTAAAAAACGAGGACAGGGTTCTTCCTTGATAGCACTGATCGCATCCGGTGCTAGAAAGCAATAGCATGGTGAAATAATACTCTGATACTGCACAAGAGTGACTTGAGTTGGGACTACGATCGCTGCAGTTGTTCGCAGGATGTCTGGGTGAGTTGAGTCTTCTAAGTAACAGCTACAATGACGCCAAGGGAGCATTGTGGCAGAAGGTGGCATCGCTGAATGCTCTTGAGAGGTGCCCTATACTAGGGGACGCTGGCGAGGTTTCGTAATGCAGGAACCAAGGCCTACTTATCGAATGAAAAGAAGAATCAAACAAAGAAAGAAAGAAAGAGAGAAAAAAAGAAAGAAAGAAAGAAAGAAAGAAAGAAGGAAAGAAGAAAGAAAGAAAGAAGGGACGTTTTTTGTTGATTGCCTGGAAGAACGTATTGAGTTAGGCTTGACTTTTTTAGCTTTACCATTGCTTGCGCAATGTCTGACGACGCAGTGCGACAGCTGCTGTCACGTAGTGCTGCGTAGTGCACATACCTACTTCCGCCTACAGGTGCGAAGTTCCCAAGGGATGCTGACTGCATTGTTAGGATTACATTGCAAGAGGTGTGTTGTTGACGCTGACGTCCCTAACTCTTATCAGTCACTGTCACTGTTCTCCAGGGCGTTGTTGACTGTCAGCGTCAACACTCTAAAACAAGAGCGAGTAAAAAGGGTGTGTTTTTGTCCCACAACAATAATCGTCATCTATATTGCGTTCCATCCTCGCGCTATCGCCCCGCGCCTGGTACATTCTGGTCACGATCGACATGCCCATTATCAGGGTTACATTGCATTCTCGGTAGAAAAGTGGCTAGCGTCGAGTTTTCAAGAAAGGAAGCGCACGCAACTCTGATGACGATTATTGTTGTAGGACAAAATACACCCTTTTTACTCAATATTTTTTGGAGTGAAGGGCCGTTTTGGTAAAACGTGCTTCCCTGCTCATATTGTTATTTACCTAGTCCTGCGTACTCTACTCGCTATAGTATACCCTGTGAGATCAGGATAAGCGAAAAAAAACTGCAATGAAAAGTGAAGCAAACGTTAAGCTATTCCCTTTTTTTTTTGAGGCGCCTGAAATCTAGGTTTGATGTTTGTTTCTCGCCGTCCTTCAGCTTCCACCAGGTTCAGTTCAGCTCTGAAGCAGTGGTTACGGTGCTCTGCCGCTAAAACGAAGGTCGTGGGTTCCATCCTGGCGGCGGCGGTCACACTTCGATGGACGCAAAACGCTGCAGGCTCGTGCGCTCTGCGACGACAGTGCACGTGAACGATGGTCAAAATTTCCGTAGCTCTTCACTACAGCATCTCTCATAATCATATTAAGGCATAGGCTCGTAAAATTCAAGCCACAATTATTATCACTACTGCTTCATTCAACGGTGGTACCGGACGGTTTCGGGCCACGTTTGACCCAAATTCACTACAGTGCTGGGAACACATCCCTGGCTTTACCAGCTACTAAGAGAGGTAAAGTGAGTCAGCCTCCTCTGAGTTCATTTTTTATCTTCTGATTTTTCAGTCAGTCGCTAAAGACACGCTCGCACGTAATCGTATGTTTTAGCCGTTGCCTATCGAGCAGCTAATGGGTAATCTGTTTCAGAAAATTGTGGCTGACGTCCATTAGAACGTCGACCATTACTGTAATCGTTGGCGTAGTGGTGACAACAGAGGATGCAGTGGCACAGGCAACTCACTACCATCGCATAATCTCCCCATATTTCTCCACAGGTTTGACAATAATTGTAAAGCCCTGACGTCCAAAAACCATGACGTTATTATGAGGGACGCCTGAGCGGAGTGTTCCGGATATATTTACCACCTAGCTTTCTTCAATGCGCACCTAAATTTAAGTACTCCCGCTAGATAACGTCCAAGCGTTAAACGTTGCCAATTTCAAATTTCCATGGCGGCCTGTCCGTACCCAGAGATTCTTAGCACGCTCTGGTGCGGCACAGATCTGACGACTACTGCGGTCAGTTGCTTCGCAGCCACACAGTTAATTGGCGGGCAGATGAGATGAGGAAGTTGGCGGGTATAAAGTGGCAGCAGCAAACACAGGACCGAGGTGACTGGCGGAACATGGGGGAGACCATTGCCCTGCAGTGGGCGCAGTCAGGCTGATTATGGTGATGATGATTTTGAACTTTAAGTACACGGGCCTAAAATGTTTGCTTTCTAATGAAAATGCGACCCCTCCTAATCGTGGGATTCGAACCTGTCACCTTTGAGTCAAAGGCAAGCACCTGAACCACTAGACCACTGTGACAAGTTTTGTTACCACGCTTGAAGCAAATAATTTCCCTTACGAATAAGGCCACTTTATTTAGAAGAGCTGACTTGATATTTGCGCATCAGACGCATATTTAGGGCAGTTATGTAGAAAAGTGAAAGCGCGTGAACCTCAATTCCAAGTTAGCTTATCGAGGTAACTTAGACAACAGATACAAACAAACGGCGTGTGAATATAGAGATACACTTATTTTTGGGTGCGATAGATTGAATGACGGACCGGTAGGCTCCTTTTGGAACATTAATTATATTCACGGGGTGAACAACCAGCACACAGAAGGAACGATTGGTGCACACGTTGTTTAAACTAGACCCTTTTCAGAAACCTTCAGTTCGAGTTAGAGTGCTCGCAGGCCTCTTTCAACAGCAGCTCCAAGCTCCTGTAGACGATACTAGGCACCAAGTGCACGGCGTCGTTAACGCACAAGCAGAGTGGCTGCCTGTACCTCGTGGTGATTGCCTTTCAGTGTTATCACTTGAAATTTATAACAGGTCATACGGTTAACGCGGACTGGCTCACTTTGACGAGAACGAAAATTGGGCTAGTGGGCGCTACTTCGTAATGGAAAGGCAGCGAAACCAGACACGGACAGGTACACAAATAGCGCAAGATGTTTCGTATATCTTTCTTTTACTGCCCATGCGTGGTTCCGCTGCCACTTCATTTTTAAGTATGGCTTACTGTGCCTGGCACGGTATCAAAGGCTACGTAAAAGATGTTTGAAATTAATTGACGTACAGCACTACCAGAAAAGCAGAAATGAACATTGTCTAAAATCACGAGAGCCATTGAGGGTAGAGATAATCCATTCAATGCGTCGGCGCAGCATGGTTTGTTTGACAAAAAGAAAAGTACCCCACAATTTGCTAAAGCTAATCAGAGCACAAGTGAAACCCAGTTATCTCATGTGCACATTCACGAAGTTTTTATAACAAATTTAGCCTCACACCACCGTCATCGAACATCTTATTTTTTTTTCTCTCTTGAACGCCTCACATACTTGAGGTCTAATGCAACGGTTGTTGCAGAACATCCTTCCCCTGCACCCTTTTAAACCTTTGTGCTTTATCTAGCGTATGCCTCACAGATTGCCCAACTTAACATCTGGTGTTGTTCCTGTTCAGGACATGTTAACATCTTTTGCCCTAAAACATCAATTTGATGCAGTCAGAATACAAATACAGCCACTATAGATTCCCCCCCCCCTCCGCCCAGCTTTTTTCTTTGCTGTTTCTTTGTTGTTCTGTAATACCAATACAAACAACGTGTATACGATCACAATACGAATCAGTATAATACAATAAAAAAGGAAGGGGAGTGTGAAGGATCGACGACTTTTTCACTTCCGCTTTTCACACAACGATCGCACGAACATTGTAAATAATTTGAAGTGCAGCGCCAAAATACCTAGCGGAACGATATGCCGTTTATCTGAGCCTTCGGCGCAATGAGGAAGTAACCAGTAACCCTGCCGTTGGAGCCGTTACGCCGAGACGTAGTGCTGACTTGGTACATCGGGCACGATAACCTTATACGACTCCCAGAGGTGCCGTATAGACGGATTCTTTCATGAGTGCTTTCCCGCACGCCACACCTTACGGCATCGCCGAGGCAATATCAGCGTTTTCACTGCTACTAGGTCATTCTCAGCACTGTGAGGCAGTCAAACAGAACGAGATGTCACTGTCGAGCACCAAAAAAAAAAGCTTCGTTACCATGAGCGGAAATAAATAAATAAGCAATGATGGTCGCAACGACCTGGGTTTCTTCCTCATTTACGACGAAAAGAATTAGCCCTTCTGTCACGAACATTGACGCCTGTCCCATTTGCTGCTGGTTATAAAAATATGCAGCACGTTTTCTGTATACCATTTAGAAGAACCAGCGGAGGAGAACAATAAAGAAGGAAAGTTCGACCGTGTTACTGCAGTGAATGTTGCTTCCACGGATGCTAAGGTCGTCAGGCTTCTTGCGCAAGAGATCTCGCTTCGGTGACTCAGGACACACGAGAAGCAGCTCCACAACGACGTCAAGTGAACGTCGTCGTAGATGGCGGCATCAGAAGGGGGCCTTAAGGAGGCCATAGATTGACTGACGTTTATTGCTTCACCCGGGTTGCATCATCCGGTAACAAGCGCCTTCACTTAACTAAATTGGCGTCGACCTAATAGTTGTGACAGGCAGGCATGTTAAGGGCGCCGAGATCTGATGGCAATGTCTCACAGCGACGTTAAAAGCTCTTTCTGGTCGTCGGTGCCTCCATCCTATTTTTTTTCTGCACCGAACTTACACAAGCCGTGTGGTCTCATATGCATAATGTGAGGTTTGGGTGTGTGTATTAGGTGTCTGAGCCTTCCAGAACAGCTGCCATAGGAGGTGTTTGTTACGTATTCAACCGCCAGGCGTTTTCTGTGTGTAACCTAAAAGAAACTGCAATATATACACATTTTTGTTCTTCTTATTTTCTTGCTAATGGATCAAGCTGCAGCGCAAGGCTGCCGTGTCGCACCACGAAGAACCTACAGCGTTCGTACGCGACACTACCATCATGCATGAAGTGCCCGTTGGAGGTGTCGGATCGTGTACGTTTAAAAGAAATACCCGCTAAGACTGCGGTATCGTCGTTGCTGAAGCCATAACACATTTTCATCATTTCCTGCCACCTGTTAACCGCCAAAGTTCAGTGTCGTTCACGGAGTGTTTCTCTGCTTCCGTGCACTTATATAAACATGTACTGCTTTGTTTCGCATAAATATCTGGCGCTGGTTTAGTAAAACCCACGCGATAGAAAACGACGTAAACCTATGGTTTGGTATTTTTCTACTCAGCATAATTGATATGTGGGGTTTAACGTCCCAAAACCAGCATATGATTATGAGAGACGCCGTAGTGGAGGGCTCCAGAAATTTTGACCACCTGGGGTTCCTTAACGTGCACCCAAATCTGAGTACACGGGCCTACAACATTTCCGCCTCCATCGTAAATGCAGCCGCCGCAGCCGGGATTCGATCCCGCGACCTGCGGGTCGGCAGCCCAGTACCTTAGCCACTAGACCACCACGGCTGGGCGTACTCAACATGGCGAGTAAAATTTGTAAGTTCATTGTCAGTTGCTTCACTCACTTGATTTCGTTCTCCTATATTAACACGTGGAGGCCCCTTTCGTTATATTTTTGGTATTCTTCACGTTAATGACCCTGGAGTGATAAGGTATATAAGACTCTCCTCTCAATGAGTGAGACATTATAGTCTATTACAACGAAATGAATGACTGTATGGGTTCTAATTGTTTAGATAGGCGGTATCTATTCTTCGGTATTCGAGTACGTGTTGCGGACGTTCAAGTGATAAAAAATGACTTCGCAATCAGCCCGTGGGAAGCGCTCATGAATGAAGAGAAGTAAAATACTAATGTCGACAAAGCCTCTACAATGCATCCGGTCGTGTATAACTCTCAACTACAGAAGCTGCGTTAGACAGCGCTGCGTTTGCTCAAGGTTAATTTGGAAATCAAACAACTAGAGCCTATAGTGAGCGCGCTGTGCTATAACATCGCTATGCACAAGCACTTTTTTTCTGCTTAAGGTTCTGGTAGCTGTGCGCCATAAGAGTATACTTTCCTAAAATGTCACAGATGAAGAGTAATGAATTAGCAACATTTCTCAATGTTTTTTTGAACAAAAATTTTACTATACGCTAGATTATAAAATAAAAGCTATACAAAGCTGGCCCATTGCATTGAACGAGCCCACTCTAAAACTGGAGCTGACAGACAAACAACGCTGACGTCTTGTGATGTCGCCTTTCAGGCCCTCTAGATGCAACTACCGTTCCACAGTACGTCGACGCTGTGAACAGGGATGCACATACGTTGCAGCAGAACTACCAATCACAAATCGCCTCCTTCGCTAACGCGGCCGTCGATCGCACGGTAAAATTCCAACACGACTTCCACTCGTATGTGTTCGGTAATATGGAACACCATTGCACTGTAAGGTTGCGAGTGGTAGCCCGTGCTGGACTTTATCTACTGCAGAATCGATATATGTGCCCAACTCCATCTCTTCTCTGGCAACGCGTAAACCACTCACATTTCGAAAGGCTCCACGTTGTGTGCGTGCTTCCGCGTGTGGCACGATGTTTGCCCAACCGCTTGAAGACAAGCGCACGCATGGAGCTCTATAGCACAGCTCAGGTGCACCGCAATATTCGGTTTAAGGCAACACGTTGACGCTTCCGAAACGGAATGGCGGCACGCACGTATGTTATTTCTTCGCGAATGCCTGTTTGCAGGCGCATATAAATAAAATCGCGACGTAAAAGTACAAGGCGTAATAAGCTGATAAACAAGGAAAAGCGGCATGTGTTCGCACTACATCATGCTGGCAACTTATTTTTTCCCCTATTAGAAAAAACTTGGGCATAATGATGCTATGCTAGCATTTAAAGCGCTAACAGGGCGATATTAACATAAAATAACAAGTTGACAGAAAGTGTGAAGTCAGAAAAAAAGGACATCAAACGCATACATTCTCGATCCTTTTGTAAGTTTCGAAAACAACAGTCTCACGATGGGCTACTTCCATATCATCGTTCTCGAATAAGTTTAAATATTTTTGCCTATATACTTCACGCAGTCTTGCGGAAAGGTGAAAATGCCGTCGTTGCTGTACACTTAGAGCAGTCAGATCGTACTTCTTACGGATATGCAGTCAGGACATTTAACTATAAGCTCGTTCACAGCAATGTGCGACTGCGATTTTTGTGTTATAAGTTCCCCAGCGAAATTGACAATTACCAGCGGTGTTGCTCGATCACAACTTGGAGAACTGATCAAGGACTCCCTCTCTCGCAAAGCGATATCTTCTACAAATCATTGACGTTTTATTGACTGGGACATTCTAGTTTTATCGACTAGGACATACGGTAGTGTGGATTGACCTGGCCAGATAATCTTTTACGAGGTCACGTATTTATATTCTTCACCATAAGACATCAGGCTTTACTATCCGCTTCAAAGGCTCTGCCAACAAGATTTCATGTGCGCACAGCCCCGAAATGAGCTGCCAATATATCGCCTAAGCCAATTAGAAGCTCCTTGTACTCTTGGTATATTTGCCCGTAACGAAAATTTGATTACAGTCTCTCATATGCGACCCGAATAATTATTTCGGCCTGTCAAACTGCCCGTGGCTGTTATCGCACAAGCTGTAGCCTCGACGGGACAGAAACCGGGAGGCCGGCACGTTCAGCTCAATAAGCGTCAGCGGCACGTTTTTCGCAAACTCACCGCAAGCGAACGTCGCCGCTAATCTTGAGCTCCGTCCGAGAAGAGACAGGTAGGAACGAAGCGTAATCAGAGCACGGTTTTCTGCGCCTAAAATATTACACACAGCGGCCTCTATCCCACCGAACGGGAGCGGTGTATCGCGCCCCGCAACGAGTTTTTGTATTCTCAATGTTGTCAAATACATGAAAATGATGGAGTTCTGGGAAGGAAGCGACTTGTTCAGTCTAGCATGGTCTCTACAGTAGTTCGCGGGAGAGATATAGGGGGTGATCAACTATGCATGGAACAGTACGCGAGCTAAGCTAGAGCGTCTGCGGCTTCCTCGTTCTGCATTTCGTAGTCACATCAGCCCATGACAACAGCGGTCGTAGCTAGCCTGTCTCGCTCGGTGCACCAGATCATTAAGTGACGTTCTTTCTTGCTGTTCTTACGCTTTCTTTTGCTTTGGGGTATGCAAGAAGGTGCCGTAGAGATCGGTACGTGACGTTGTTAAGACGGGGAAAGATTAGGTGGCGTATTGATCGAAAAAGTTGGAGTACAGTGACGTCATAAACTGTTAAACACGACTGATACAAGTAACTTGTGACGTTGGATCCAGATATAATGATGTTATATCGCTAAGACTACAAATTAAGGTAAGTTGTAAGTGAATCTAAGGTGGATCGACGCGCATTAGCATGCATAAAGAGTAAAACAACTTGCGTTAGTGTGTATCAAGAAATAAAAAGGTAATCATGTGAATTGAACGCTAATAAAAATGTATAAATTTACTGTGTTAATCAGGAGTGAATCGAATGGTATATATGCAAATGATCAGTCGATGAAAAATCAACCGAATCACATAACTGTGAAACGAGGCACAGTAAATACAATCAAAAGTGAATTAACCTGCTTTCAAGTGAATTAGGAGGAACCCTTGAAACAACCTTATCTTCCATATTTTGCGTTGTTACTTTTCATTATATTGTGAATTCTTCTTTTGGGTAGAGCGCCAGCTATGCCGTCGCGCTAAAGAGCTGTCCGGAAGGCTTTTGCTATTGTTTGTCACTGACCAGAGAGTCACGTAATAGGAACGCATCATTGATCAGAAAGTGACGTATTAAAAACAAAATAAACTATACTTTTTTTTTCGAAAGATATGACCTATTCTAGTGGGTTGATACTTTCGCGGGAACGTAGGTGATAGATAAGTTTTCCAATACACGCTAGTTAGGAAAAATATCTTCCACATCGAAATTTATGCTATGTATCAAAATTCACATATGACCAGGTTTTTTTTATTATAAAGAATGAAACCTACTTCTTATGTCTAAGGGTTTCATGCTTTATATTTCCCACAGCGTGGTTTAATGAGGGGACTGTAAAGAAAACGTATCATCAAAAGTGAGTTATGCGGATAGTTACTTCAAGTCAAGTACTTTTGACCTCACAAATATGGACATGTTCACGCAAGCCTCCTGCTAAACCGATGGAGGCACAGTTCTAGTGACCCATGTACTTTAATTTCTATGAATGTACAAAAAACCTCAGATGGCCGAAATTTTTACAATCCTCCAATGTGGCGTCCCTATACTAATCATATAGTGGTTTCAGGACGTAAAACCTCAACAACTAACATAATATACGTGATCCTCTACCGGTCTTACCAATCACTAGAGATACGGCGACCTCAGTCAATTCCACTCCGCTAACAGCCCGTTTACCGTCCCGCTTGCTCACTCAAGCGTAGCGACGTGCTCAAAAGCGGCATGATTGCGCAAATGTTAACCCTTAATATGCATTTTGTTACCGCTAAGCCGCTTCTTAGAGCAATCACGGGCACATCAAGGAAGACTGTTGCTTTGAATGTCATACGATGAGTGCCACGAGCATGGAGCACTGCTAAACGAGAAGAACAGACGGCCCATTGTAATTCGCCGGACGGGCTACACGAAGCAGTAAATGCGAATGACTGACTTTTGTTCAGCTTTCATTATCATACCGACCACTAAAAAGTTATAGTCCTCCTTCTGTTCTCCAACGTAAGTATGCGGCTCAGCGCCGCCAGCTTCTCTGCATGTTCTCTCACTGGGCTATGCGGTGAAAAATAACGAGCGCTTCAGAGAATTTTACAAATTTATGCTAACGACTCAAGGCGAGCAGAAAAAGCAACATAAAGGGGCGCTCAAGTGAATATTGCTGGTTTTGATTGCTTCCGCAAGTTAAGAAGTATGGAGGGTTCTTTAGATTTTTTTTTACCTTCGTGTTTGCCGATCAACATATTCTGTGCCGCCATGTCGGGAGAATGAACGGCAAATAGACTCAGCGCTTAACGTCCTCTTCCCGTCTGATTATCAAACAAAACGGTACGCGCATCGTTTCACAGTATGAGGTCCTGTTAAACTTTCCTTTTTATGTCATCCTGCACAGATTGAGCTTGAATTTCCTGTGCGCGAGAAAAGATTTTTACCCAAGTGCTGCCTAAGAAAGAAAGAATGCTAAAAGTGTCTGGCTGAGGTAGCGCGCGGCAATGTATTGTCTCTAGTAAGCGCATAACATTTTTTTTCAAATAGCCTGTCCATGCGTCTGTTGTCCATCTGTCTGTTTGTCGGTCCGTCGGTCTGTCTGTCCGTTTTATGTATGTCCGTCCGTCCTTCCACATGTCTGTCTGTCTGTCTGTCTGTCTGTCTGTCTGTCTGTCTGTCTGTCTGTCTGTCTGTCTGTCGGTCGGTCCGTCCATCCGTCCGCCTGTCTCTCTGTCACTGAGACTGGCGCCACCTGATTCCTTCAAGTTATAGCCTATCCGTGCCACTCAAATTGTCTCGTTTGGTACTCAAGCTCTGTAAGAAAACTATGCGCGCCGTCATAACAAACATGATTGAGTCAAATACAACGTGTCGTACTCGCGATTGTGATAATTTTCGCATTGGTTCGGACGTTATGGGTTCAACGTTTGGTAATTAAGTCTATAAATCAGTTGTATGTTGAAGCTGCGTTTCTATAATGACACTTTGACGCGACGTGTATATATCAGTTTTTATATACAAAACATCCAATAAATAGTGCATTTAATTGGTGTCGATTGGGTATCATCTTGCTGAGAAATCAGTCAGCTTAATTTTATGTCTTTAGATAACGTGAACAAAACTTTATGGCCACATTGTCTTTAGTTAATACGGCCAGCAGACCTGAAAGAAGACACGAGTTCATTCTGCTTACAAGCGCAGGAGGAAAAGGAGAATGTCTGCCGCAACCCTCCTCCTCTAGATATATCATCCTTTCTCTCTATTTGGGGACTTCGGCAGTGACGACACTAAATTCTCTTTTCGGGATTTATTTCTAGTAGGATGCCCGGGAACCTTCACTGGTAAAAGCGGCACTGCCACGGCCGACAGCGAATACATGGGAGGTATAGGAAGGTTCCGCCCCCTAGAACGAACCCGACAACGTCAAAGTAATCACGAGCCCGAGACTATGTGACACAAGGTATTGACGTGCAAGTGGCCCTTTAAGATTTGACCACGGTGATTCCAGGTGCCAATAGCTGCGCACCATGATACTTCAGCACCGCCAATGAGAACAGGACAAGTGAGCTGCTGTGCTGAGAAGAATACTGGACAGGGGAAGCCGGGGAGTCGACCCGAGGATTGCCTCGCAGGTGGGCAAGGGGGTGTTCGTGCGTGCGGAAGTAGGGTGGAGGCAGTTCGCCAGCGTCATGGTAGTGGTCTGCCCCGAGTGCATGGCAGACGTCAACAGTCAGAGTGGCCTGCTTTGCTTGACCTCAAGCTTCGACGGCCCATGGAGCCAGCGGGAAGCTTCTACAGCCACAAGGTTCAATGTCAGACGTAAGCCCAAGTGCTTGGCTGTGGTCCCTGCTCCGCTCGTCCGAGAAGACTGCCTGATTTAGTCGGCCCTGTCTTCGACACCTACCTGCTCCGTCGGTGCATACACCTGAGCGTCGCCCTATTCTTCACGGAATGCCGGTGGTGCCAAAATTCCTGCGGCACACCTCCTCTACATATATGACGAGCCCCACATAACCTTCAAGCATTTACCGGTGAGACACTCTCGTAGTAAGACTCAGCAGGTGCGTTGCGTTTCGAGTTTTTTTTTGTGTGTTGCCGCGTTGTGTTTCTGTATAGCATCTTTCTTGTGTGTATGTTTTGGTGTGCTGTTTTGATAAAGCGAATGAAATAGAAAACAGCCTTACCGGCTTTCTTGCGGACATTACGGCCAATGACGCCAGCAGTCCGTCTAATTCAAATATTTCAAAGAACCTCACAACAGCCACATAAAATGGTTAAATACCTATACTCACCGCTCATTCACCTAATACGAAGAAGCAACAGTTAGCCCGATAAATGGCCGCGAAGCGAGGGTAGCGAGTTGAATACCATAAACCCGAGCAACGACCCATCGAATACATGTAGAAGCAATACTCATCACCTTGCTAAAGCCTATAAAAATAACCTAGAGGCAAGCAGATTACTTTTCATGAAGAAACAGTCTAGTTTTGCTGCTTCAAGCTTAGTGCAGCGCCATGCAAGCTCCGCAGTGATATCGCACTACTATCGTTTCTTAATGAGGGCGTCAACATATACCTGTTATTGCCAAATGGCCGTGAAATATCGTCCAATGTTCCCTGTGGATGCTCTGCGCATTTACTACGAGTGATTGTGGCAAAGGTTTGCTCAAGTGAATCATAAAAAGTGCTGTTTTGTTTCTTTAGCATCACAACGAGGAGTGAGGTCACCCAAATTGCTATCTTGCGCAGCGGCGACTTTTTGCTGTGTCAGTATTGCACAGTAAAAGGAGACCCAAAAAGCTGTTTTATGAACATGTGGCGAATGAACATGAGCTGGCATGTAGCCTTTTTGGAACTGATTGATTGATTAGTGGGCGTTAACGTCCCAAAACCACCATATGATTATGAGAGAAACCATTGTGAAGGGTTTGCAAGAATTTCGACCACCTGGGGTTCTTCGACGTGCACCCAAATCTGAGCACACGGGTCTACAACATTCCCGTCTCTATCGGAAATGCAGCCGCCACAGCCGGGATTAGATCCCGCGACCTGCGGGTGAGCAGCCGAGTACATTAGCCACTAGACCACCACGGTGGGGCTTTAATCAAATCTCTGAAGCCAGATAGCACAGCCGTATTTGATGAGACAAAAGCAAGACCGATAATTCATGTTGTTGGTTTATTATGTGCCCCTCCTTGTCATATATGCCATAGCGTGCTGGTTACCGGGATTTTTCCTGGTAATATGAAGATAACACGGGAAGTAATTTTGCACAAAGGTCGTACCTTCAATGGCCTAGAACTGAACTCGAAAATAAGCCTGACTCAATTTCTGGATCAAAAGCAGGTTATTGTCTACTATCAGTTTGTTATCGAAAGAATAAGTCGATCGAAGAGGCGCTGCTGACTGTTAAAGAAGAAATATTGGAGAATTTCGAAAACAAACTATACACAGTTGGAGTTTTCCTTCATTCCAAAAAAAAAAGAGATTTTGACTCAATAAAGCGCCACATTTTATTTCAAAAGCTACCTTGATATTGAATCAGTGGTGTTGCCTCAAACCTATTGGTAGTTATTTTTCAGACAGATTTCAATTTGTAAGCTATAATGGCCAATGCTCAGAGTTGAAGGAAATGAAATGTGGTGTACCCCAGGGGTCTATTTTGGGTCACCTATTTTTTATAATTTACATTAACGATAACATGAACACACCGCATGCGCCTAAAATGGTCCTCTACGCTGACGATACTAGTTTGGTTTTCTCTGGTAAACACTTAGCTGCCCTGCAAACGGCGACAAACCATTGGTTGCGTGAACTGCTGATTTGGTTATCTCTCAAACCAACTTCAGCTAAATGTGTCTAAAACTAAGTACATTGTTTTCAAACCTAGGAACAAACCTTGTGAAGACGGTCACTTCTATTCTTTTGGTGCTTCTGTCATTCACCAGGTATTGGTGTTTAAATTTCTAGGAGTATTATTCGAACAACATTTCAACTTGGCTCATCATGTAAGCAAACTACTATAGCATTGCTAGATCTAATGGAATGCTTTTTTTAAAATTCGGCACCTGGCTACGATTTGGCTACCTGGCTCCAATTTGGCTAAAACGTCAGCTGTATTATTCGATGATACATTCTCAGCTATATCAACGCTTGCTAATTTGCTGCATGACAAGCAAAACAAACCCAGGTAGGCTGACAGTCCTTCAAAAGCAAGCTTTCCGACACATAGAAAACATTGGATGGCTTGATCACACAGTACCCTTCCTTCTTTAAAAAAATGACATATTAAAAATTTATCAGTTATATAACCTAAGACTTGCAACATATACACATAAAGAAATTCTAAAAGATAAATCAACATTTTCAGACATGTAATGATTGATTCGTGGGGTTTGACGTCCCAAAACTACCATATGATTACGAGAGACGCCGTAGTGGAGGGCTCCGGAAATTTCGACCACCTGGGGTTCTTTAACGTGCACCCAAATCTGAGTACACGGGCCTACAACATTTCCGCCTCCATCGGAAATGCAGCCGCCGCAGCCGGGATTCGAACCCGCGACCTGCGGGTCAGCAGCCGAGTGAGTACCTTAGCCACTAGACCACCGCGGCGGGGCTTTTCAGACATGTAGTTAACCACATGTGAGCAATGAGATATAGCCACTTCAAACTTCCGCGTTGTAGAACTAAATACAGAAACAATCAAATTAAATATCTGATGCTTCTCTTCTAAATCAACATCCGCAACTTCTAAATTATGTGAGTGAAGCCATGTCATAATCTGTTTTTAACCTTGTCGTTAAATCTTATTTCTTGTCCTATGTGTCCTTATAGTAAGAGCAGGGCCTCAAGCGTTATGTGGTGTACGACATTTGTATTTAAAGAAAAGTACTTTTGCTTAACTTGTATATTGGGTGTCATAAACTGTTTATGATAGCACTGTGTCATGTTCTTTTTCTTAGTACTTCCGCTTTCTGCTTAATTGTGTAATTTACATATGTTCGAAACCCTGTTGAATATTCCTTGGGTAGTAGGTCATTGTCATTCACGTAAATCTACCTTTAGCTATATGATTGTAATGTTTAGAGATTTAACATGTTGAAAATCAAGATTATTATTATTATTATTATTATTACTATTATTATTATTATACGAGCGTTTCCAGAACATCATCTGCGAGTTTGCGGTCATTTGAAGCAAAACTTTGAGTCGTAGACACCATCAGACGTTTCCACGGTGACAATCTCCGTCTGCTACAATCTCCGTCAGCATACAATCTCCGTCTGCTAAGAGTGCACTGCAAATACTGGATGCACTGAATCCAGTTCTCGCTAACTTCGTATAAGCACAATGGCTCAACAAAATCATCACTTCCGCACTGAAGTTAAAAGTGCGTCGATTTTTCAGTGGAATGCCAGAGGCATGAAGTCCCGTATCTCGGACTTGCGCCAATTTGTTCGGGCCAATCAATTCCCTATACTTGTCATATGTGAACCAAACGTGTCAACGCCTTATAGATTGTCCGGTTATGAAGCTTTTTGTTCAGCCGCTTGCGAAGAACGAAGCAAAGTAATTGTTTACATTCGCACAGACTTGACTTATCTTTCGCACCCAATAAGTTCAAATGACGACAATCAGTACGTGTGTCTTCGTGTGAAGAAGAATGCAGTTTCGTTCACGCTTATTGGTGGATATATATCTCCGTCATCGAGATTTGACAGCGACAGATTAAAAGACATCCTAATGAGAACCGATGGGCCTTGGATCATCACCGGTGACTTCAACGCCCATCACATGCTTTAGGGAAGCACTAGGATGAATGCCAGGGGCCGGAACATTGTTACATTCGCTTCAGATTACGACCTCTCCATCATGAACGATGGTACCCCCACATATCTGCGGGGTCTCACGTATGGCAGTTGCCTTGACCTGACATTGGTGTCACGGTGCTTCTCTCACAAAGTTAAGTGGTTTTGCGATATTGAGACTCATGGGAGTGATCACATACCCACCTACGTGACGATCGATGGTATCATAAAAAATTTCTCTTCCGGTGTTGCAATTGGCACTGACTGGTCGTTGTTTGAATCGCGTGTTGAGAACGCTTGCCAAGAAGGCCTCGCCTGCAGCCTGGAAAATACCATAGTGGAAGCTATGCAAGCGTCCAAATGTAAATTACCATTTTCGTCTAAAGTAACACAGTTTGACATCGAACTGGAAAGATTACGAGCTATACGAAGGCGTGCAGAACGACGATACAGACGCACAAGATCAATTTACGATCTGAGGGAAGCAAGGCGGCTCCAGAAAAAGATTCAACGACGCATTTACAAACTAGAGAGCGAACGCTGGAAAGCATTCTGCGAAGCTCTGGACCCTCATAAACCGCTGTCATATATCTGGAGAACAGTTCGTGGTCTTCGCTCCTCTCCACAACAACGGCACCCTTTAAAGCTTTGGCACTCCATCAGGGAAAAACAGAACTCGAGGTGGCTGAAGAATTTTGCACGAGAGTTGCCGGGACTATTGCGAACGAGAGCATTGACGCCGTGATCGTTCCTGAGACGCGATTACCAGAAATGGACATTCCGTTCACCATGGAAGAACTGGAAGGTGCGTTAGTCGCTTCTAAGCGCATGTCATCGCCAGGTCCTGATGGTATTACTTATAGTGCGTTGGGACACCTTGGACAAAAAGCTAGAAAAGAACTTTTGACATGCTTCAACAACTCCTGGCTCAGCGGCAGTGTTCCCCGAGAATGGAAAATTAGTAGATTAATACCACTTTTGAAATCGGGAAAATCACCATTGGACTTAACAGCGTATCGCCCTATTGCCCTCGCAAGCTGCCTCGGAAAAGTGATGGAAAGAATGGTTCTATTTCGTCTCGAGTGGTACTTGGAACGATACACCAAATACCCTTCTTGCATGGCAGGCTTTCGTCGGGGCCGCTCCTCCATTGACTGTGTCCTTGATTTATCGACATTTGTTCAACAAGAAAAAAGTCGCAAGCGCATATCAGTGGCACTCTTTCTTGACGTGAAGGGTGCATATGATAATGTAGCTCACGATGCCATCCTCACTTCTCTCGCAGCAATGGGCATTGGTGGACGAATGTTTCAATGGATAAAAGATTATATAACTGGCAGAGGTTTCTTTGTACAAACATATGAGGGTACAACTGCCCAACATTACACCTACTGCGGAGTACCTCAGGGAGGTGTTTTTAAGCCCCACATTGTTCAATGTGGCCCTCATTGGTCTGGCGAAGGTTCTGCCGAAGTCGGGTGTGCCTATCCATATACGCCGATGATATTTGCCTCTGGAGTGCTGCAGTTACTCGCCCTCAGGTGCGTGCACGAATACAGCGGGCAGCAACCCTAACAACAGCCTACCTTCAGAAACAAGGCCTAAATATATCAACTGCGAAGTGCGCGTTGATGGCGTTTACACGCAAACCAATGACGCCATACCCTGTTTACATCAATGGGCAGAGTGTCAAATATGCACGGACGCATCGTTTCCTGGGCATAATAATCGACAGAAGTCTTTCGTGGAGCCCACATTGTGCGTACTTGAAGAAGAGACTGCTATCTATTGTGCATATCATGAAATTCTTGTGCGGTAAAGCATGGGGAACTTCTGTGGCCTCCATGCTACAGCTGTACAGGGCCCTATTTCTGGGTCTATTGCGCTACAGCTTGCCGGTACTGACTAACACTTGCAAATCGAATACTCATTCATTGGAGAGTTTGCAGGGTCAGGCACTGCGTATCTGCCTAGGACTACCCCGATGCGCTTCTACTTATGCCACAATCATGCTTGCCAAAGACCATCCGGTCAGGACATATATAGCTGTGGATTGCCTCAGAGCGCACATTCGACATGCTAGCCGTGTCCCCGACCACCACTTGGCCCTTCTACCTTTCCGGAAGACCACGTGCTACGTTTTCAGACGTCATAGCCAAGCACCTAAACAGCATTCCATCAGGATATACGCCAGCTGCGAGAACGGCATGCCCTTTGTGGTGCCTCGACCAGCCGCATGTACGTCTAGAAATTCCGGGAATCAAAAAGAAAAGCAGTCACTCCAGAGTAGCATTGAAGCAAGCAACACTGCTATTATTACATGAGTTGTACTTAGACCGAACGCAGATATACACTGATGGGTCCGTCTCATCCAGCAGCTCATCAGGTGCCGCTGTAATTCCGGCTGCAGAAAAGACAATCAAGTTAAGTTGTCGCATATGACTACATCTAAGGGCATCAGAGCTTGCTGCTATAAGGGCTGCTTTACAATATCTCGTTCAAAAACGTCCAGGAAAATGGGGTCATATTCTGTGATTCGAAGGCAGCGCTTCAGAGTTTGCAGTCTGCCATGCGTAGGACAAGCCATGACCAACTGGTACAAGAAATAAGACATTGCCATCATGAAGCTCTAGCACGAGGGCATGATATTATATATCAATGGCTGCCTAGACATATCGGTATTACCGGAAATGAACTAGCCGATGATGCAGCCCGCTCAGCCCATGAAGAAACCCGTGTAGTCTCGATTCCTCTATCAAGGAATGATGCAGCAAGACAACTTTACCTGCTGGCTCGAGATCTCACACGCACGTTCTGGTCGTCTACCAGCTTCCAAAGGTGTCAATTTTATGAACTGGATCCTTTGCTCAAGCTAAAGCTACCATCACAACTTTCCCGCTCCGATGCGACACTGTTATGCCGCCTTTGGTTGGGCGTTGCATTCACAAAGGTGTACTCCTTTCGCATTGGTATGGCAGACACTCCTACATGCGACTACTGCGGAGATGAAGAAACCATCGAACACGTCCTCTGCAGCTGCGCTTGCTACGACACACAGCGATGCCAGCTACGGATGGTTTTGAATCGACTTGACCCCGGACCATTTTGTGTGCAGAAGATACTAGGACCTTGGGCATCTGCCTCAGTTGCGCAGAAAGCAACTAAGGCACTGCTTCTTTACCTTAAGTCAACAAACCTGAGCGACCGCCTGTGAACTGTGTGTGCTCCCCGAGTGTGCTCGTGATTGTGTGTACCTTCTCATCTTTGTGATACCTCTTTTCTCCCCTTTATCCCTTCCCCAGTGCAGGGTAGCAAACCGGATGTGCATCTGGTTAACCTCCCTGCCTTTCCTTGTATCTTTATCTCTCTCTCTCTCTCTCCACGGTGACGCTGTCTCTACGTGGGGTCATTGCGCATCCTAGCTCTACATCCTACACACCCATACAGGCCGCCCATTACAAAACACGTCGCTAAAGTTGATAAGATGTACTCGCGGTAGCCCCAGCAATTAACGAACGTCCACACGCCGACTCAAATTCTTCATTCACTCAACGCCCCACATTTGTCAATTTCCCAGAAGAGCCAGAGTGGCGACTTAATGAGGCCCCTTCCTGCAGAATCGTTAGCCTCGACACGCTTTTAGGTCATTTGGACGTTTCAGGTCCAAATGACCTTGCCTCTTGGCGCAACAAGATTGTAACTGTTGGGCGCGCGTTTAATCAGGACACTGCAGCATAACGAGCTACATCTGGCAGCGAGGATAGTCCACGCGAAGGTGCATAACTTAATTTGCAGCTCAGGAGCTTTATCTTGAACAGCGTGCATCATTTTAGCGAAGTCTGCCTTTTAGACCACTTTTAATTACGACGGCCATTTCGTCAGCGCTAATGGGGTAATCTACCAGCGTGCAACGACGCCAGTAACTGCGGCTCCCGCCTTTAGCTTCCGTTGGCCAATGGCAACTTCGTTTCTCCAGACCTGTAAACTAGACCCAGCGCCACAGCGTGTAAATGCCATCGAACGTAAATGAATGTGTGGCAACCCTGAATATATTACGAATTTAACGCTGCGACACGCAACGAAAACTATGATTACAATAGGTTTTCGTAGATATTCAACGTTTCTCCAGATACAGGTTTCCATGATTTGTATATAAGCATACAGATTACTTGTGGTTTCAGATACTAAAGTGCTTAACCCTGGCTTACTCGTTTTTATGCGCGTAGAAACGTCCTTACGTGTGTTTTGCTTCTACTGTTCATTAAGAGGCCTCCAAGAGGCACTACTATACGTATGTACACTCGAAGAGAAAAAGTGCTTACGCTGTTGTTTCGGAAGTTCCGACTAGTCACCTATATGAGTTTTTTCTAAACAGGTACGTAAACTCTCGTTGGAGATCCCTGCGATCTCCTCGCGATCGTTAAAGTGCCTGTTTAAGATAATCAATTTGTATCAAGTCAGGACTGTATACCTTCTTAGGTGTACCTTCTTAGAGCGTTCTCTCTCGGAGAATGCTTATATAAACACATTACAGCATTACAGCAGACGCCAGCATGTCCTCAATCGGCAGCTGGAGTAGTGAAACATGTTAGGTCGTTTAAAGTATCACTGTGGGAAGTTTACACTTGCAGAGACAGGGACAACAAAGGCTTCCGTTTGTCGTTACGAGTGCCTTATATACTCTGTCGGCGAGGAGAGTTGGGAAAAAAAGATGGAAACAGGACCGTGGACGGAAGTCCAAGTTTTGACACTTTCTGCGAGCTCCATTAGCCGTCCCTGTCACAGCTTCACACTTACGCACTTAGGAGGAAGCTGTCACTGGAGTAGTTTATTTTATTGATCATTTTGGGTAGAGTAAAGCGGAGCTGACGACAGCGCTCTGGCCACGCGTACGTAGCCGCCACTTCAGGAGGGTGCTACGTCAGCGTCATGGCGCAAACTTTCCCGGGTGTGGTCAAGAAGACACGGTGTTACAGCACTTCGCCAGTTGCTCACCCAACTCTGTTGCTGAGGTGGGAATTTTGTTGTCCTGTTTGTGCACGCCCTAATTACGGTATGGACGTAGGTGCGGTACTGCTGAGCGCGACGCTCAGCGGTAAAACGGCGTGCACGTAAAAATAAGCTAACATAAACAAAAGAGGGAGATATTGCACACGCAAAAGGGAGGACGAAAGGTTGATGGTCATTACGGGAGCCTGGAGAATCCCCAAAGCGTTGTGGACGCGCAAAGCAAACAGCAGGTAGCAGTAAACGCGGCTCCGGAAAGTGGCGCTGACAGGTGATATAGGGACCGCACAGGGATATTGATGGGCCTAATATGACGACAGGGCTGTGCATGGTGATAAATATGCTTGAAGTGTTGCTATGTTAAGAGTCGTATAGGCAAATTCTGCCTTTGTGGTCAGACTCCAGCGGCAGGTGCGCTGTATATCTGCATTTTCGGGCAGCCGATGTATTTTGACGTCGTCTAAATTGCAATTCATTCATAGCACTTAAACATAATCAGTCAATGTGTCACGTTGCGAGAGGTACCAGTGGTTGCAAACACCATGTTGGCGCTCATTAGCAAATGCTAATGCGATTCTTTTATTAAGCCTGTGCGTACAGGGAGGTAATATACTTACTGTTTTTTTTTAATTTGCTGTTATTTTTCTGCAAAATCAAACTGTGAGTTCAGTCATGCCATCACTAAATATCAATTTGTCGAAGAAGCCATCATTGCTTGGCAAAAATATCACACTGTTGTTGATAATAATATACACTTAGGTTTTTACGACTATTCACTTAAGAAGCAATAGAAGAATCCAAAATATGAAAGGTGGCTGGAAAAAAATTACATTTGTTACTATTATTATTATTATTATTATATATTTATTATAATATTTATTCATATTATTATTAGGGAATAATTGAGAGCATATGCATTAGTTTCCTTTAGCAGATATCTGGAAAAATTCGTAAAGAGACATGACAGAGCCAAATATATATGTATATATATATATATATATATATACGTGCCATCTTCTCATCTGTAGATAACCTTCATACAGACTCACGAATGTATGGATGGATGGATGCCGCGGCTATCACCTCCACTGTCCCAGAAGTCCTGGTGGGTAGCATCGATAACGTGCTTATGCCACTCCAGTACACGAGGGTTATTCAACTGCTTGAACGATGTTGTGGCTCTTTCGACACCAGCCAGCCATCATTGGGGCGCATGTCTGTAGTGTTTCGTCGTATTGATACTGGTCATCACGCTCCTCCGTGGCAGCGTCCCTTCCGAGTACCGCAGGTTGAACGCCGCGTTATTAGCGACAACGTCGATGATATGCTCAAACATAGCGTGATTCGGGAGCCGAGCAGTCTCTGGGCCTCTTCTCTCCCACTGGTGGAGAAAAAAAAGACAGTTAGATAAGATTTTGCGTGAACTACCACCAGTTAAACAACATTACGTGAAACGATGTTGATCTCCTACCCTAGAATAACGACGCCCTGGACTGCCTTCAAGGAGCCGAGTATTTCTCATCCCTGTATCGGCGCTCAGGTTACCGGAAAATGTCCATGACTAATGCCGACCGTCCGAAAACTGTGTTTGTTACCTCTGACGGTTTAGACGAGTTTAATGTAATGCATTTCGGCATTTGCAACACGCCTGCCATCTTCGAGAGAATGATGAACGTCATTCTGAAAAGCCTTGAGGGAGACCTCCCTATGCTACTTAGATGACATAGCGGTCTTTTCTGCGGGTTTTACGTCCGATATGACTCGCCTTGAGCAAGCTCTCAAGTGCCTCACTAACATCTGCTTACAGTTTTAACTTAAATGTCATTTTGGCGCCCATTAGCTTATCATCCTTGGCCACGTCTTCTCCAAAGCAGAAATTCCGCCACGTCCTGCCAAACTTACAGCGGTTGTGGAATATACCAAGCCCAGCGCTCTAAAGAAACTATGAAGCTTCATAGGGTTGTGTTCATATTTTCGGCGCTTCATCCGCATTTCTCCTTCATTTTATCCCCCTTGACACAGCCTGTCCCCCGCCCAAGTGACCTCTCAGCTTGGAATGCCAATTGCGATGCGTCATTTACGACGCTCCGTTAACTCTTTACGCCTCCTTCAATTCTGCGCCACTACAATCATTACGCACCTACAGAAATACATACGGACGGTAGCGGTGTCAGCCTTGACGCGGTATTCACTCAAAGAATCCGCCCTTGGTGAGTACGCAATGTCAGTCGTACCCTCAGAAAGGCGAAGTCAAATTATACTCCGTCACAGAAAGCACTGTTCAGCAATTGTTTGGGCAATTGGCAAATTTTGCATCTACCCTAATGGACGCCAGCTTGATGTTGTTACCGACTACCACGTCCTTGAAACACCCGACTTGACGCCTCACTTGCTGCGCTTTACGATTGGAGTACGATATACATGTGAGTTATTGCTCTGTACGAAAAAACTCGTACACTGACGCCCTATCTCGATCGCCACTATATATACCTTCCGACTTTGCCGGCTCACCAGCCTCCACTTGTCATTCATCCTTCCTGATCATCACCGACATGCCAGAAGAACAGCGCAAAGATCCTTAGATAGCTTCTCTGCATGGCATTTTTTCTCCCCATCCCCCCAACTACGTCTCACGCACTTTCCGTCATCAAGTCTAGCACTTCGCATTTCGGGAAGGCTTGCTGTATATCGTCGCAATTACCTGACCAACGACCGTAAGTGGCTCCTCGTGATTCCCGTCATTTGCGCGCGGACATTTGCAACGCCTTCCACGACGACCTTCAGAATAGTCACGCTCGCACGTTCAAGACGTACTCGTGTCTTCGCCTGAGGTACTACTGGCGAGGTATGTATCGATATGTTCACCGGTACGTTCAGTCATGCCTTGCCTGTCAACGTTGCAAGGTTCCTACTCACAGCACTGCTAGTCCTCTATAGCCACTGCCCTTCACTGCCCTATCATTCGACCATGTAGGCTTCAATCTCTCTGGTCCACTACCGGCCACCATTCGCGGCAACCGCTGGATATTAGTCGCCAACGACCACCTCACGCGGTACGCGGAAACATGTGCGCTACCAGCCGCCACCACGAAAGACATCACTTGGTTCGTTCTTCGTCATCTCATTTTGTGCCATGGTGCTCCACGTGAATTACTTAGCGACCGTGACCGCATCTTTCTCCCAAGCGCCATCAAAGTTCTCCTAAAAGAATGCTACATTGTACACCGCACCGCTTCCGCGAACCACGAATCATCAAACTAACGGCATAATGGAGCGCTTCAATCGTATACCCCTGCCGACCTGCTGGTGAGGCGCACGTCAAAAGACCACACAAACTGGAACCGCGTACTCCCTTTCGTCACCTACGCTTACAACTGTGCGTCCCCAACTACCACTGGCTTCTCTTCCTTCTTTCTCTTGTATGGACTCGAACCTTCATGTTCCATGGACACCATTCTGCCCTTCCAACCGGTCATTTCTGACCGCAAACCATCTCTCAAACTACTGCTTACGCCGAAGAATGCCGTAAACTGACTCGCTCATTCACCAAGCAAGATAAGTCGTGCTGAGAATTTCGTCATGACATCTCTGCGTCAGATGCCTATTACTCCCCAAGAACGATGCTTTGGCTCTGGGTCCCATCTACAACTCCTAGACTTTTCACCAAGCTTTAGTCACGGCACCAAGGTCCTTACCGCATACTAAAGCAGACATCTCTCGTGAACTACGTCGTCGAAACGGTAGACCCATCGCCCGTACATCGCTGCCGAGGCCACGAAACAGTTCACGACACGCGAAATAAACCCTCCTACTACCCACTTATTCACCTTTTTATAAACGCCTCCCTGGGCGCCACCATAGCCCTCCTTGGGCTGTGAATATTGGCGCGTCCCCTCGAAGACGCTGCGCCCTTAGCCTTAGTACTCCCGCGCACAGCCCATCATGGTGGCCCAAAATCCATTGTTCCGACAAAAGCCGATCGTCTAGTCTATCCAGAGCTTCAGTGAGTTTTTGTCTTTGCGCGTTGAAATGGGTGCACTCACACAGAAGATGCGTGATGGTTTCTTCGCAACTGCAGTAAGTGCATGTAGGAGAGCTGGCCATCCCAATGAGATAAGAGTATGCGTTCGTGAAGGCCACTCCAAGCCACAGGCGGCATAGACGAGTCTCCTCAGCTCGAGATATCCTTGGGGGAAGACGAAGCTGCAGATTGGGATCCAAGTTATGCAGGCGCGCGTTTGTGAAGTCTGCTGAGTTCCACTGTAGCAGTGTGAAGTCACGTGCAAGCGAACGAAGTCTTATAGCTGCGTCGGTTCTTGTGAACGGGATAGCTGTGTATTGGGTACCATCGTCATTGGCCGAGCCCATCCTCAGCCCAGAAGGCTTTGAAAGCTTTGCTGCGCTTTTTGCGCACAACTGGCCTCAGAGACAGACTTTAGTCTTATACTCTTTGATGTTGCCTTTCCTCTGTCGCATTTTTTTCTGTAATTTCTATTTCTCTTCGCAACATTTCTTTTTAACATCTTTCATTCCCCTCACCCCTTTCCCCAGCACAGGGTAGCCAGCCGGTCTAAGAACTTGCTAACCTCCCTGTCTTTCCGCTTAAACTTTCTTCCTCCTCCTCCATCATGGTGGTGTTTTTTTCCTTCCCGTGAAAAGGTGTATACCGTCTTTTCCTTGAGTCAGCAGCAGGCTGTCCGCTCTTTGTACGGGGAGACATTTTACTGGTGCACATCAGCGCCAGCTCTGTGCCAGCGAGAAAAAGGACAACGACATTCGTCTGTCGCGCGTTCGGCCTTTTGTTTTGCTGTGTGCTGCAGCTGTCTTATTTGCGCTCGCGCGTCTTTGCCAAAACTTCTGAAGAACACGCGTGTTACTAATATATATATATATATATATATATATATATATATATATATATATATATATATATATATATATATATATATATATATATATATATATATATATATATATATACGCGCACATGTGGAAGTATCTTCGTATCAGTCCCGATGTCACATGGCGGCACTCACGTGCTCTGATAAATATGCATGACAGGAACGAGAAAGCCCACTCGTTTTTTGCATAGTTTTTTCTGCAACGAAACCGCGCTCAGTGAATCGTCTGTTGCGGCACAGTGTGGGACTATACCCATCGTAAGAGGTTCGTAAAGCTTTCAACGGACGAAAGCACAGACTTGATGAATCTGCAGAGTTATGTAATTGGAAGAGGGACTCACTTTCTTCTCTTAGTGCCGTTTGTCAAATACCCAAGGCATTATGCAGGCTCTTCCGATAATGCGTCATCTTCGAGTACATACCCCAATCTTCGTAATTTTATTCCGAGACTAATGGCTCACATACGCAAGAATATGAAGACAGCAAACGCGTAGGTGCACGACTTACGTGCGTGGGGGTTCGTTCATTTTTTGCACGATCTTGAGATTGCTGTGCTTCGCCGTATAGAGTGACGGCTTTGCAAGAGAGCGCCACAAAACTTTTACGGCGGACTGTATGAGCCACTACGCTGCAGGACTTCTCTATGTAGCTTTCCCTGCAGTAATGTTATCATGTGAAAGCAAAGCCATGCACTAAATGTTCTTGTGAGCCGCTCTCGAAGGCCTTCTTTACCGGGTGGGTTATTTAGGTGTAATATGAATAAGGAGGCACAATTTCGGTATTACGAAAGGAAAAGACGGTGAGACGTTCCCTAACCTATAGTCTTCTCTCAGACATCGACCGCCGCCGTTGGGATATCAGCCGCTTGTGCTAGGTAGTAGAAGTGCGGTTATGATTACACTAGTTTATTCACTCCAGTCCTTCTGTTTTGTGAATATTTGCTCAATTTAATCACTACTCCCTCTCAATACAAGTAGTCACGACGCGAAAAATTGAGATGGCAGATCAAAAATCATGGTTTTGTTCATATTGGCAGTCCAAGTACATTACGCCTATAAAACCGTGGAAGTATGGGAAGCCGGAACTTTGTCACGCACTGTGAAAGTACAAAAAAGAAAGAAAAAGAGTAACTTAATACCTGTGATGAATACAGATGAGCGCATTTAATTTCTTGCTTTGTTTCAGGGCTGTACGTTCGACGATTTGTGATGGCAGGAAGCTGCTTTTATTTTATTATAATATACACCTCAATGTTGGATCGCAGGTGCGTGGCAACGGTTATATAGAACATAAATATATACTGAAGATGCGTGAAAATAACACAGTTCTTTACAATATTTTATATTTCACCTAAAAAGGAGCCCAGACGAGTCGCCTAATTCCAAGTGTCAAACAGTTTTAACACTTTTTAAGGTGGTGTCACCGGTGCAAGATATTGATGCGTCGGTCAAGTTGACAAGACAGCAGTTCCGGAGATGACGGTTGCTTTTTACATGAGAACAAGCGTGTACGGCACAACGTTGTCTGAAGTAACACTCGTTGTCGAACAACTTCTCTTGAATAAATGTGAAGTGATCCAGGTTGGCTGACACGCGAGGGAAAAGCTTGTTGTTGTTCCAATTCGTACAAAAATTTGCCGTTATAAGAATAATTAGAATAGTCGCGAAGGATTGATTGCCTTTTTGTGCTCTGGCGAATTTGTTTTACTTGGTGTTCATGGGGACCCACAATGCAGCGCTATCACGACGTAGATGAAATTGTTCACGACATATCAGAGTATATAAGTAAGTATTAAATTAGTACTACAGCAAAAATGTAGTTCGGCGTTAGAATATCTTCAGAAACCAAATAGAAGGAGAAAAAAATCAAAGGAAGGGATGTTAACCAGGTTGAACCCGGTTTTCTACACTACGCGGGGGGAAGGGGGGGGGAATAAAGGAATAGGAGAAGCACACAGTAGTAAAATACCATGCTAGCACGCATACCACCGTGTGTCACGCATGCCAAGGAAGCCACAAAACTCTGTTCTGTCAGATAGTACGGGTTTACTTCGACTGTCCTAAGTGACGCACACTGCAATGCATGATGTGAAAGAAGGCTTGCAAGGACTGGCTCCAAGGTGTCCAGAACTTGCAGTGCGCTTCAAGCTGATGCTGTTGTCAATGTAGCGAAGAGTTTGCACATTGTGCAAATCAACAGCCTCAACACAGCTATGTCACGCAGCTCATCGAAGCGGTGGTTCTTAGTTGAATACTGTGCGTTTTTCTGGGGGCGCGCCGTGACGGTGAGGACGGCCGCTCGACATCTGCCGCCACTTTCTTCCCTGCGTCTTTTGAAATCTCCGAATGTAGCGCGTTGGTTGGTCGGGGTCGTGGCAGAATCAGAGACGGCAGCTGCCGGGGAAGAGATGTAAGGTGCTCTGCTGTATTACTTGATGGTCAAGATTGGGCAGAGCAGCATTCCTATAGACCTTCGTCAGTCGGCGTAACGTCTTTTTCGGTTTCCGACAATATCGGCAGCTAGTTTCTTTGTGGTGCCATCCTCACCATCTGTTTGATTACGCTCTACACTTTTTTCACTGCCGAACAGTCTCTTGATCAAGTTTCATGCAATTCACGGCAGTTTAGGCGTGTCAGGGCAGTTGATCGGCAGAATTCTGCACTGTGGTGCTCTGCGCATTGGGGGCAAACCACCACGTACCTGAAAACTCCACTCACGTTACCGATTTTCTGACACTTGTGTCGCTGTATTGATGTCGGTGTAAATTGAGTATATTGGTTTCAGTTTCGTGTTGAAAGTGTACTATGTTCACGTGGGATGGTAAAGTGTCACTTCTGAACAGAATATTCACGCTGGGCGACATATCGAAGCGCGATATATGAACGATGTTCGTGTGATCGCTTGCTTCCTTAATCAGCATCAGAAGATCGAACAAGGAAGGATGATGTGTACATGGTATTTTGCACCAACCACCATGTCTTTTCTCAGTAGAATATTGGTTTTTATCTGGATTTCATCCAGGCCTTTGATGCAGGTCAGAGATAAAATAGACAACTAGGGTCTTACGTTGACGTCCAAGACATTCTTGCGGTGGTTGATGCATACATCCTTAATTTTGTTTGGCACCAAAGACTCGGGGTTTCGTGAGGTGCCCTGCCCATTGAGGTTTCCCAGGTTCCCTGATGGCACGACTGTCAAAAATAATGCGGTATAGTTATTCGAAGACCCCTTCTGCAGATGTGGCCAAAGGTGGTGAATCTCCGAGCCATCTTTGTTTCAGTTTACGACTGTAAACTGAGCTGAAGTCATCGTTGGAGTCGTCACTGCTCAACAAATACAGTTCGGTGGACTCACTGTCGGCGTCGCCGTGTTCTCTGGTACACTTCCTCGAGGTGCCAGCGATAGTTAGCGGTATCCCTAGAGGGTGCGCGAGTGAGTCTAATACGAGCGTGTCCACCTAAAATACCGTTGGCTATGCGAGCAACGTAAAAATTCAGCAAAAACTGTCACCGAGTGAAGAAAGCGCTGTGCCAGAGGCACACTTGTTCGTTTACCAGGAAATCGATAGTGGCTGGCTATGAGTATGGTGCCATAAATATTCTTCCAAAGCACAAGATAAAAAAAAAGACAACGAAGCATTCTACTGCGTAGGAGCACACTGAAAGGTATGTCACTCTATTAGGTAACATTTCTTTATTATGTATGAGTCAATATGACATCCGCGTCCGAACGACGAGAAATGGCAAGACGAAAGGGCGCGTATTGCGTACGGGTTGACGGTCCAGATCAGAGTGCGTTTTCATATCCAAACCAAGGCCGGGCCAGTTGATTTTCGGTGACATTTAAACGGGCGGGTTGCCAGAGTCTAGATACCAAATCCAATTCAGAACACCCCATTCCATTAAACGAAATGCCCACGTTGATGCGATGAAAAAGTATGCAAGAATACATAAGCACGCAGAAGAAAGGAATCGAGCGTCTGTTCACGACGTTTTTGCTTCCCGTAGGCACCAACATTGCCTAACAAAATTACTTGCCTTAGAATGAGTGACGGATCAATTTTCCGACCTTCGCGAGCCGTTTATTAAACGACTGTGCAAGCAATGTTCAAAAAGGAGGCTGTAGTGCAGAGAAGATAAGGCCTCCTTGTGTTCGCTGGAAACTCAATTCTGCTTGAGCGCACAGCCCATGGCCGAGTTTTTACCGCCGCTGGTATGAACAACGTGAAATGGCACACCGTAGGGGCAAATATCACAGCAAGGCTTGGCGATCCAGATCAGATTGCGTTAGCATATCGAAAACCAGACCTGGCCCTCACATTCCCTCTTCATTAGACCAGGTGGAGCGAGAACTCATATGTTAAATGTTATACGTAACACATCATTTTACAAGGAGAAATACATACAAAAGTGTGCATGGGTATACAGTCAGACGAAAAAAAAAAGAGACATGCACCACATATCATTTCTAATTGATTATCCCCGGATGCCAAATTCATTTTCCACGGATGCCAACATGCCCCAATGAATCGAGACGCCTGAGAATGTTGGTCGGGTGAGTTTTCCAACTTTCACGAATCTTTTATCGAACGATGAAGCGAGCATACGTTAATGACGGAATAGGAGACTTTGATATTAGACCACAACATGCGTCTTTTTTGTGGGGGGGGGGGGGGGCACTCAATTCCGCTAGAACGTATAGGTTGCACGGTTAAATTTACACCGTAGAAAAATAAGACTCAGCCAACACCTGCTCACCCTAGCGCGAGTTTTGGCAGCGCTATAAACAGCCTGGGAGAATGGCGAACGTGCCCTGAAATGCGCGCCAGGTGCAGCGTATACGCGACGTGCTCGTATGTACCCGAAGCTTTTCTGAAAGTGAATTTTTTCTAACCCGGCAAGATAGCAGCCGAGAGAGGCGCTGTGGCATCCAGGTTTGCAAAACCCTCGAGCCCGCTGTGTGTAGCTTCCGGCGTGAAGTGGTCTTCGAATTGTACGTGTGGCGTGTTTCTCAGTAAGCGCTTCTCGCTGAATGAGAGTATACGTGCTGCGTTTATATATAGTTTCCGCGAAAGGACTCCGATGAACTGACTCCGGAGGGACTAGGCTTAATTTCCGCTTGCATAAGGCTCATTAGTAAAACGGCAGTCTTGATGCAGCCAGCCCTCTTTTCAAAACAGTACAGTGTATGGAACTTTATTTAAAGCCATAGGCCGACTTATACGCAGCCAACGGTATTTCGACAGCCGTTGAGGCAACTACCCTATTGCCGGAGGGTTGGGATAGAAGATTGTTGCGAGGGAAGGCTGTAACTAAATTAGGTTCCGTATGGTTATAGCAAACGAGTGCTTACGAGTACGTCCAATACGCCGCGGAACTATGGTAAGGGTTTCTAAGTTAGGTATGCGCCAGTGTACGTTAAGATGATGTTCGAGGCACATGGGAGTGGAATTTATGGTAATGAAGAACGCAGGCTAAGATAGCATGTTCCACTATGCCTATACGCTTTGGCAAGGGAGCCCTAGTTTGCTGTCTGTCAGATACCTTCGTTGTGAGCAATACGACCTAAAGACATCAGCTTCGTTTCTATAAAAACGCTGCCGACTAACTTGCGAGTTACTGAGGAAACTCTCACCTACTGAAGAAACAAGCAAATGATACAAAATTCACCACGTATCTGCATGCTTCACTGAAAATGTCGTCGAAAGACCATAGTCTTCTGCCAGCTGTACATGAGCCCTAGTCTCATCTGTGCGAAATATGGCACGACGTTAGAGTTACTTTATATGCTACATTTAGGTATGCAAGGTAGCATATACAGTAACTCTAGCGCAACGTGACTTATGGACGCTATCTGACAGTGGCATCGGAAAACATGAGCTTAGGCAGAATCCAGGACCACTCCCAGGTGGCAGCATCATACGTCGGCAGATGGATTTTAGTGCATAGCGTCGCCTTATCATCGTGCATAGCGTCCTATTTTCAGCGCAGTCTATGGAACACTATGGTCTGGTGAATTGCGTATAAACATTTTCTGTCAAAGGAACATGAAACCTAATACTTACGTATTAGGTGGTGTGTCGTACTACTTACGAAAATGATTCACCAGTATGAATGCAGCCACCAGTTCAACATGGCTGGCCAATAAACAAGTGCTTAAAGTCTCCAGATGGCTGAATCGTGTGACAGAGAGACAGGCAGGCAGGCAGACAGCCCAAACTTTCTGCGTTAAGTATCCCCAGAAAGACAATTGTCTTTAAAAGTTTACGGGCCCCAGCAATTCCTTTATTTAAAACACCTTTGAGATCACGGCTCGTTGTCTTTCAGAGTATGTAACAAATACCAATCAACATGGCCTCTTGTCAAGGTCGCAGGTTTCTTTTTCAAATAAAACATCAACCGATGCGCTTCCGATTCGGACGCTATAGTATTGATTTACGAGCCGTTTCGTTTAATGCGCGTAATCCTGCAACCAGAATTGTTATGGCCAACCCACTCTATTATAGCACAGTAGATCAGCGGTTGACGCCTACGACTTGGAAGTTGGCCTTCTCTTGTGCATGTGAAACTGTTTTCTTAGTTAATGTAGAATTTACAAAGAAAACAAATGCTTTTTTATTGACAGTCTTTGACAGTGTCAAACTGATGACGTCCAGGGATTATGTAATCACACATAGAATTTTAATGTTTAATTCTTGACGTTCTCGCCGTCGCCACCTCCTGTAGCCCCTTTCCGCGTTTGGTGAGGCATCGGTGAGTCCTTCGCCTAAATAACACGCGCCTCTCACGCTCTCCGACGACGTGTCGATAACTCTCGCATATAAGCTGCTTTCAGGACGATCTTACCACTCGGGACAAAAATATACAATTGCCCACAAACTCAAGGGTAGTGGCAAATTTAACGACGTCGTTCAACACCAATGGGTTCAGCCAGCCCAGATACTTCGTGTTTCCGGCGTGACACTATCATATGACGGCGTGAGCGAAGGGATAACGACGTTGCCGCCGAAAGACAGGAAATGGACACGACGAACGGAAATGGCCTAGGCGTCCGGCAACGTGACCTCGCCTTAACGTTGCTTTTCCCATCGCGCCTCCGCTACATTTCTCGCGGCTCTTGTTTCTCGCATGCAACGCGTGACGGCTGGCCAGCTACGCTGTTCAGATTTCTCGAATGAGTAGCTTTCCTTCATTTTTTGAAGGCGACGAGGAATAAGTGCTGCGATGCTTTCTGCAACACGCCTGTATAGCTAGGGGCGGGAAGGGTCCGCTTGCTGAATACTTCGACTATTTTGATTAATTCTTTTCTGTAGAGCACCCAACCTCCATCTAATTTAGGGAGGGTGGTGGGGGACTTGGATACTTCCACCCGGTGGCGTAGTCAGAGAGTGGTACACCGGCCCCGTGCCCCTCCCCCTGAAATTTATTTAACCATGACATACAGAGCTGAAAATGACCGTTTTAAATATTTGCCTCCGTCCTTCCCCCTTCCTCCTCCCCAAATCAAGAAAGAGCTCTCCACCAAAAAAAAATTCTGCCTGCGGTGCTCTGGCGCCCCTTCGAAACGAAACACAAGCTGTCCCGAAACTGTACTAAAATAAGCACATAATTGGGGAAAAATCATAATCAATTTTCGCCACCCTAAGCAGTCCAGAGCAAGCAAGACACCCTGATAGAAGGAAGTTGACGACTCAGCCGTTTAACCTCATAAAATAATACACCCGTATTATAAAATATTACAGCCGCAAACTGTCGTGAAGGCATCTTTCTTGCTATACGGTATAGTGCCACCGCGAAGACACCTTTCACAAAAGTTTGCGTGTGACTGGAATTTCCTCTTAACTCCCGACTTTTCAGCATTCTTTGGGCAACAATAGCAACAAAACGTAGTACTAAACCATTAGTGATAAATATGCCACCTTTACAGCAAGAATATTCCCTCCAGGAATCCTTGAATTAGATTTCCACTCACCCCAAGGTTCACTCTTCACACTCCGCTGATTTGTGAAAGTGTATTTCCCTTCTTGCGGGAAAATGTAAAATCAATACGCTTTTCTAAGCCCACATGGGGGCAGTGGCCTCCTGTGGTGCATATGTTATCGCACATATATGCAATTAATAAACAATAAAACGACCTCAGCTAGAGCATTTTCTAAACCACCTATTCCACAAAGAAACCAGAAACAAAACCGTTTACACACCAGATAATGTAAACTGACGCAAATAACGCATTTCCCATGGTGATATTGGCAAATTGCCTACTCGACGGCAGATAGATACAGGTTAGGTCACATAACGTTTTTTTTCTATAGACTAATTGATATTATCATAATTCATGGGACAAAAAAAGCCGGAGAATTTTCCATGAATATTAAGTATTAAACATTTGTCACTTGGTGCACGTTTTTGTGGCGACTCAATTGTTTCAGTGTGTATTGCACGTCCGAATAGGAAAAACGACGCATTTGCGATGGACCAGCGTCTCCTTATAGTTGTTTGGGTTTGACCTCCGAAAACCCCACTATGATTATGGGAGATGGGTTTCGAAAGTGGGGAGCTCCGAAATTTTCTGGGGCGTGCTTGCTTCTAAAACTAAGCACACTGGCATTTAGCCTTTCGCTGCCACGGGAATTCATCCGCTGGGGCCACCATTACAACCTGCATCCTTTGTATCCACATTGAATACCGCCAGATCTCCAGCTCAACAAAATTGGCATAATATTTATATTACAAACATGTATGATCCCAAATAAAAATTCACTAAATCGTCAATTAAATTAGGGCACCCTTAAGCATCGTACATAAGAGTTAAACGCGATTGCGATATCCTGTTGCCCCGCCACGGTGATCTAGTGGCTAAGCTACTCGGCTGCTGACCCACAGTTCGCGGGGTGGTATCCCGGCTGCAGTGGCTGCATTTCCGAGGGAGGCGGAAATGTTGTAGGCCCGTGTGCTCAGATTTGGGTGCACGTTAAAGAACCCCAGGTGGTCGAAATTTCCGGAGCCCTCCACTACGGCGTCTCTCATAATCATATGGTTGTTTTGGGACGTGAAACTCTACATATCAATCGATCAATCGTCAGTGATATCCTGTCCCTTGTGTGTACTTCAAACACTTAATATATGCACCCATTGTGAGGCCTTGGGCATAAGTGCGGTAACGTGTGTGCCTTTTGTAGTGGGTTACCGGCTCTAAATCACGAAGTAATCATGATAATGAAATGTTCTGACCCCCCATGGTATTGTACGCTTGAACCACGCAATATTGCTGCATTGTTGCACGTTGTATTTTGAAGCATGTATACAGGACGCGTGTGTTTGCAAAGCAAGAAAGTTACTTTCACTTCATTTCCAAGCAGAGGAAGTCAATTCTATGGAATTCACAAGCATATGAATGGCTGCTTTGTCAAACACCCGAATGCCACGCAAGAAACGCTGGTTCGATCCCCACTCTGAACCACAGTTTGTCATTATTAAGGTCATTTACATATTTCTTGGTGCTTCAGTCACGCACAAGGTGATTTTTCGCTCGCGACCAACGACACCGACGCAGTGACCAAAATATCCGCGAAACAATCTGTTTAACGTTATCACATCGGACAACCAGTAACAAAATATCTTTTTTAGAGCTACTATATAGGGACCACTTTACGGCCAGCTTGAATTTTTTTTACCTTAATTTCAATATGCGTTAAAATTCGCATTCCTCAAAATGCTCAACCACAATATTTCTGCGGATTCAGCAGGTTACCTGAAGGAATCATTAGAAGCTTAATCAGTATATGCGTTATTATTACATAACCTGTATGCCGTTAGCATAAAAAAAAATCGAAGGACGCTTTGTAAATTACAAAATGTGTTCTGCGAAACTTTGAGGTATTAGACTGACTATCTCATGTCTCTTTTTACACTCCAAATATGAAATGACACACAGACGAAATGTGTGTGGGTTTTCTTTTCTTTATTTTACTGCAAATCGTAGCGAGGACGCGAGACTAATCTGCCTCCATTTAGCGAACGAATACGGCGGCTTTGCATATTGTACCGACTCCATCCGCATTCTGTCTCTCATAACGCGCATTCATCCTCCCGTTTGAGAGACAGAGGCCACACGTGACCCTGCGCCAGAAGGCCAGACGAACACCGGTCACCACAAATCTGAGCGGTTGAAGGCTTTGGCCGAAAGAAAAAAAAAAATACGTCTACCGGATCTGTGTTCAGAACAACGGGTGAAAGGTTTATTCTAGACGAACTAAGCTACGGAACAGAGGGAGGTTTATTTACACGATGTAAAAAGAAAAGGACATACATGGCAAAATTTCGCTCATCCAGAATACATACACTTTGGCGCAGATATATGCCACCTCGATCTTCACTAGCTTTACGCGAACACGACATTACTCTTTCAGACACGTCAAAAATTAAACATGTGTTTAGAACAAACGTTTTATAATTTAGAGGACGATGTACTCTACTATAGGAGAAGAGTAAGGCGCCCTCGTCCTAAGACACACGTCAATCAAAGAGGACCTTAACAACCTAGGAGACGAAGGCACTCGACATCGTTAAAAAAAGGGAAGTTTTGTTGCGCACGTAACTTGTACATACACAAGCGAAACATCGAAAACAAGTAAAGATCGTGTACACATCTTACAAACGACCACTAAGATTCAGTTTATATCTGTGTATAGAGATGTTACAAGTTAGACAAAGCTTTAAATGAATCTAGTTATTCACATTTTAAAGAAGGCCACGTACGCATGCGTACGTGATGCGTACTAGAGTGGGCGCATGAGCAGTACGGAACTGGAAACTCCAGCTGAGCTCTGAAGTGCAAAAAATATAGCACATCCCACGCACAGTGGGAACCGATGATATGCGAGGCATGAATGAGAAATGTTGATGTGCCACTTTAAAATTAGACCGACATTACGAGGTTGAGGTAAATGATGCCGCACATGACTTCCGTCCCATGATTATCATGTTTAGATGTGTCGTTTACCTTCGTCAACTATTCACGTCACGTGATACTAAATTTAGTATAAATGGAGCTAGCGAAACGGCCACGACCACCCTATGAGCATGGTATGTTGTCATGTTCTTGCATGACACGCGTGTCAGGATTATGCTTGCACCAGTCATATATTTCGTCATCCATTGACGTTATGTAACACCAGATTTGGTATATGTGGAGCTAGCAAAACAGCCGCAAGCGCATCATAAAGGGCCCCGTATACTCCCAACATAGCGTCGACGCGCGCGCACGCTGGGCACACCGACGCTACATTAGCACAACGCGAGCACTTATGTCTGACGCCAGGCGCGACCAGCGTCCATCGGGGCGGCCCGACGGCAACCGGTGCGAAATGCGACATGCTGCATTTCGCGCCGATGCTATAGAGTAACGTTACTCTGCGTTACTCTGACTACACCGCGGATCCCTCTTTTCGTGACGGAGGGACGCCGCACGCACCGAAACGCGCATGCATCAAAGCAACGTAGCGCGGCGTGCGCTGCGAGTCTATGGCAGGACCACCGCCTGGCGTGGCAACGCCAGCGTGAGGTGACGAAATGAACACCGGCGAGCACGCGCACCGCGTCATGCCGAAATGTATTGGCGCCTTGACTGTGGCATCTAGTTATGTTCACACATGACACGCATCTCATGATTATCATGTTTGCACCAGTCACATACCTTCGTCATGCATTGGCGTCACGTATTACCAAATTGGTCATAGGTGAAGCTAGCGAAACGGCCGTGAGCGCATCATGAGTGTGGCATGTAGTCATGTTGTTACATCACACGCATGTCGTGATTACCATATTTGGATGTGTCATTTACCTATGTCGTCCATTCGCATCACGTAATACTGTGTTTGGTACATGTGAATCAAGCGAAACAGCCGCGAGCGCATCGTGATCGTGGCATGTAGTCATATTGTTACATGACATGCATGTCATGATTTTCATGTTAGGCTCTGTCACTTGAGTTCGCCATGCAATCATGTCATACCATACCAGTTTCGCAACATGCCATGTGAACTAAATCAGTGCAATAGCTATAGGACCACGAAATATAAATCATGGCACTCATGTCATACGTGTCTTGATTTTCATGTTATGACTAGTCAAATATGTTCTTCATACAGTCATGTTATGCCGTACCAAGTTTGGTATCAATACCGTTTTTGACACAGCTAGGAGAGCTAAATGTCGTAGGCGGCTAGATAGATAGATAGATAGATAGATAGATAGATAGATAGATAGATAGATAGATAGATAGATTCACTAAAAAATGCATCGCATTTAAAAGTTGTTAACAATTTAGAGTGCTTGGTACTCTACTATGGGAGTGCGTAACGCAATCCCGTTACACGTAAGCCAACCGGGGTATTACAAAATAAGCACTCCAACCAGTACCGTAGGATGTGTTCAGAAAAGTGGTTAATGATTCAGAGTACTTTCTATGGGAAAGCCGCAGGCCGAACGTGTGAAGAAATGTCACTTTGATAAGGTTCACCGTTTTAAAAGCAGTCAGTTATATGAAGGTACAGACTCATGTTCTTGTCACTGGTTTAAGATCAAAAATTTGAAGGGCCAAAAAAAAATACTACACGGGATTGCAAGAACGCTCTCAGCCGAACAAAATGCTTTAGATAGAAACGTTGAACCTTTAGCTTAGAACATGCGTAATATATACACGATCTGAAAGAAAACGCGCCTAAAATTCGACCAGAAACGAGCGAGCTTGTTTACTTTTCACAAGCGAATGCAAGTAAGTAGGTGATAGGCAGGAGCAGAAAAGGGTTATCGCACAATAAATGAGGACACACAAAAAATTAGCAGATCTCATGAAGTTTCATACAATAATACTTAGAGGGGAATCTGGCACTTGTGTCGACGCTGGCTTCTTCAGCGGCACTCGTACCCCCATGAGAATTATGGGAAGGACATCTGCTTCGGATGAATTACATTCTTAAGATTCGCGACGCTTCTTTACGAGTGTGAAACAGAGCGATATGAAGTTGTATTTCATTGAAACTTACGTCATGTATTTGCACGCAACCTTTATTGCAAAATGTTTTCATTATGAGCTGACAAAAGTGAAACCTGGCCATATTTAACCACCAGGGTATGCATCGCTCTGCAATTGCGTTCCAGATTCGGCATCAAGATTTAATGAATGATTCTTTACGACACTTGAAAACAAGCATGACTGTTTTTTCTCGAAAGTACGCATTATTCATTTATGGGAATAACAGTACATTATTAAGCGAGAAACACTTAACGTTTCGTCTTCTGTGATGCTAAGTGTGTCTTTCCAAGTGGTCTGCCCCCAACGCACCTCTGGTACTGTTATAAAGCCGATTCAGCGGTGCGTGACGCTGCGTCTACTTAGCCCCGTCACCGTTTTGCAGTCGACTTAAATGAGTTTAGGCAAAACGCGCTCATGAAAAAACAAGAACTTGATGCGATATCTTGCACTGGCTTGAAACTCTACGTCTATTCGCAGCGGTGTGTGGACGACGCCTTGTTTAAACTGTGATGTACGACCCCTAAATCTCGAATTTCACAACTAAACAAGAGACCTAGTGGTCTTCAGCCTCTTCGAGTAAGAAAGGCACTGCTTCAGCGCTTTTCACCCCACTCCACTACATGCGTTGCGGGAAGAACGAAACTGAAATTGTAGAAAAAGGTTTGTAGAATGCTCACTAGCTAACCCTATCCAATCTGAAGCCTGTACTTTCATAATTACCATGGGGGTATACGATCGCAGCGCTAGATTATTCTCTAGGTATAATTGTATGAAACTCTATGGCAGATCCCACGTACAGTAGGAATCGATGATACGCGAAGCATGAATGAGAAATGTTGATATGTTACTTTAAAATCAGCACAACGTTACGAGGTAGAGATAAATGATGCCGTACATGACTTCCGTGTCATGATTATTATGTTTGAATGTGTCGTTTACCTTCGCCCTCTATTCACGTTACCTGATACCAAATTTGGCATACGTGGAGCTAGCGAATGGCTGCAAGCACGCTATAAGCGCTGCTTGCATTCATGTTTTACATGACGCGCATATCATCATGATCATGTTCAAACGGGTCATTTGATTTCATCTTCTATTCACGTCACGTGAAACCAAATTTATTTTATGTGGAGCTAGCGAAACGGCCGCGAGCACGATAAAATTGTGGCATGTTGTCATGTTCCTACATGACACGCGTGTCAGTATTATCACGTTTGCACCAGTCATATAATTCGTCATTCATTGACGTCACGTGACACCAAATTTCGTATATGTGGACCTAGCAAAACGGCTGCAAGCGCATCATGAAGGGCCCAATATACTCTCATGTAGCGTTGACGCGCGCGCACACTGGGCACAACGACGCTACGTTAGCAAAACTCGAGTACGTATGTCTGACGCCAGGCGCGACAAGCGTCCATCAGCGTGGTCCGATGGAAACCGGCAGTAAAGGTGACATGCTGCATTTCGCACCGATGCCATTGAGTAATATTACTCTATGCTGATGCATTACTCAGACAACGTTGCGTCTCCCTCATTTCGTGACGGAGGTACGCCAGACGCGCTGAAAACGCATGCATCAAACCAACGCAGCGTGGGGCGTGCCTGCGAGTATATGGCAGGACCGGCGCCTGGCGTGGCAACGCCGGCGTGACACGAGGAAATGAACGCCGGTGAGCACGCACAACCCGTCATGTTGAAATGTATTGGCGCCTTGACTATGGCATCTCGTCATGTTCTCACTTGACACGCATCTCATGATTATTATGTTTGCACCAGTCACATACATTCGTCATTCATTGGCGTCACGTAATGCAAAATTTGGCATATGTGAAGCTAGCGAAACGGCCGTGAGCACATCATGAGTGTGGCATGTAGTCATGTTAGTACATGACAGCATGTCGTGATTATCATGTTTAGATGTGTCATTTACCTATGTCATCTGTTCAGGTCGCGTAATACGAAGTTTGGTACATGTGAAGCTAGCGAAACGGGTACGAGCACATCATGAGCGTAGCGTGTACTCTTCTTGTTACTTGACACGCATCTCATGTTTATCATGTTTTCACCAGTATCGTACCTTTCTCATCCATTCACGTCCCGTTGAGCCAAATTTGGTATAAGTGAAGCTACCAAAACGGCCACCAGCGCATCATGAGCGTGCCATGTAGTCGTGTTGTTGCATTACACGCATGTTATGATTTTCATGTTAGGGTCTGTTGCTTGTGTTCGCCATGCAGTCATGTCATACCATACCAGTTTTGCAACATGCCATGTGAACGAAACCACCGCAACCGATTCAGGACCATGAAATGTATATCATGCCATTCATGACATACATGTAATGATTTTTCATGTTATGACTCGTCAAATATGTTCTTCATACGGTCATGTTATGTCATACCAAGTTTGGTATCGGTACCGTTATCGAAACAGCCAGGAGAGCTAAATGTCGTAGGCGGCTTGATAGATAGATAGATAGATAGATAGATAGATAGATAGATAGATAGATAGATAGATAGATAGATAGATAGATAGATACGCTCAAAGTCGCCGAAATTGCTAAGAAATGGTTCGCATTTAAAAGTACAGCATATAAATACTGTATATTTTACCTTAACTATAGGTAGCATATCCAGTAACTCTATTGAAGCACATCACACAGTACCTATAACGCCCCAGAGCTGGTGATGTTTGTCTGCCTTTTCACTGCATGCTACTCCGCATGCAAGGTGATGATTTTGGCAAATGCAGCGATGAACACATAACGCTTGCAAAACTCGTTGACGGTGTAATTTTGGTCGACCCAGCCTCATGAAAGGTGAAGTGCATGAAAGGGCTTCTTTGGTCTCTCATAGTAAAATACCGAGTACTCTAAATGGTTTAACAACTTTTTCTGAACACAACCACACACTACACTGTTTACAAAGTTTCAATCAGGCTTGCAGCCCGCAAGAAATTGAGTAGTGCTTTTGTGGCGCGTCACGCACATTAGCTCAGGAACGAAAATTTCATTGTCATGCATTATTATTCGAGGCGTGCTTATAAGGGGATTGCCTTTTTGTTAATGTGATGAGCCTCACCGACTTCCGCCTGATTTTCATGCGTTATGATTCATGTGACGTCTGGAAGTTAGGGTGCATCCATGTTCTGCCCATTGACGGGCAACGTGTATGCGTTGCTTTCCAATGAACGCTGGTTTTCGAGCACGTTACGAGGCAACGTCCAGTTTGCCTAATGTAGACATTACCGCACAAAAAAGAAGCTGGTATAGACATCCTATTGTGCAAGGCACAAATGGCGACTTGAGTTTCTTGCTGTGGAGCCGTTTTTTTTTCTTTTTTTGTCACACCAGTACTTCGGTTTGACAAGGATGTGTTGTACTTTTTTGCGTTTTAGATGCGGAGCATCTAATACTCGAGGCTTGTAGTGCGGCGCCGTCCCGCAAGCTTCCTCCTCCTTCTTCCACCATCTGTGCATCCCTTCCTCCTCTACACACCGCGTGCGCTTCTCCTCTTCACGAACATTCGCTAGCTGTATAATGTAGCGCGCATGCGCCGTCACGCTTCGAGAACATCGGCAGCTGACGCGCGCGCATGCGCCGTCGCACTTCGAGAACATCGGCAGCTGACGCGCGCGCATGCGCCGTTGCGCTTCTCCCCCTTCTCGAACATTCGACAGCTGACGCGCGCAATGCACCGTCACCCACCATCTGTGCCGCGCGCGCTTCTCCCCTTCGAGAACATTCTACAATTCTCCTGATTCTCCAGTGGACGCGCATGCGCCGTCGCACTTCGAGAACATTCAACAGCTGAACGTGCATGCGCCGTCGCGCTGTATATATACTCAAGGTCGGCGCTCGCTCGCTCAGTTGCCGCTCGTCGATTGGTTGTACGGCGCGTCGACGTCCAAGGTCGCGGTGAAATGAATTCCAACGAATCCACAAACACAATGATCGACGTCCCTTCGACCAGCGCCGCCCTTTCGCATACGTGTGTACGTGTTCACTCATTTAACACCCCCCTCCTACAACCACGTTAACCAATTTAGCCATCGACCCAAGTAAGTCGCAATTTACACCCCATTTCACAACCACGTTAACCAATTTAGCCATCGACCCAAGTAAGTTGCACTTTAACACCCCGTTAACCAATTATATGCTCCGCATCCTCCTCAGTGTTCCCCCGAGGGAAGCTGCGGGCAATTTTTTTTTGCGCTGCCAATTTCAAAGATGGATTTTCAATCCAACCTAATCAAATGTGAATTCTTCTGCTGTGAACAAAATTGCGTTTCTTCTCGGGTTGTAACCAACGTGATTGAATAAATGGTTCGAACAGCATAAGTTAAGACAAAAGCCTTCGATACCTCACCAAACGAGAAAATGGACCGTCGGCTGCGACCGTCCAGCTGATTCGGGGACGGATGGTGCAGAAAAAGTGATCAGCACTGACGTCACCATATAACGTCGTCATAAAGTCACAGATTGCTAAAATTTTCGACGCCATAATGACGCTACAAAATCTAGAGTGACTTCGTGAGTTGTAACAACCACACAATGCCGCTGGTAGCGAGCTCTTTGGGCGGCGAACAAAGCCAGAGGGCGCCGGACCTCAACGAAAAATGCTACGATGGCGCTTGGTAGTGGCACTTGAAGCCGCGGGCTCCTGTTTCCCTTCCCTTTATACATTTACCGAGAAGATGAAGAAGAGAGCTTTCCCCTTCGAGTTGTCTCACGTGAATGCACAAAAAAACGCTGTGACTTTTTTACCTAAACTTTATGTACCACATGCCTCAAGAGGTAAGCCAAACATTGCTCAGTGGGTAACACGATGATCCCGTTCTAGCTGAGACAATAAAGCAGACGGCGAATTCAAGGCTGGAAAGGCATTAATAACGCGAGAGGATGCAGATTGGTGCACATGTATAGCGCACCAGGTGTCGCTAAAACTGCAAGCTGACCCGTGGGCGCTACATATATTGTACGTATGCCCCAAGACCCAGGTGGCAGTGGACTCGGTAACGGCTGTTCTGGCGCCGAGCTTCTCGAACGGATAAGTAAAATCCATGCTGCGTCTACCACTGACATTACTGGTGATTCCGACGAAAGCATTACTTTGACAACATCGAAAGAGCACAGCCATTTTACACTCCCTACCCCTCTGTCAATTCCCAGATTACGCAAAAGAGTGACCGACCTGTTTCAGAACTATACCAATTAGCCATTGACTCTTATTTGCAGAATCTGAAATCTATGCAAAAGTATGTACAGACGCACCTGTACGTAACGACGGCCTGAGCGCTTCTGCAGCCTTCGGCCCTTAAGCCGTTATTGAGCGCCTGTGCAAATACCGCACCCCTCATCATCGGTGATCTCGGAGCCAGCAGCGATTGGTGTCGTAATTAAATTCATGCCGGAAGGGCTACCAGCATCGACAGTCGCCATCATTACAGACTCTCGTAGTACCCTTAGCACACTCACCTGCAAAGAGAGCGACAGCTTTATTGCATGCAGCATAATGGACTCCGCCAACAAATTTCTCTCACGTAGGGTATATCTGCTTCACAGTGGGTACCTTCGCACGTGGGAATCACGGGCAATAAAGAAGCGGATTGCCTTGCTTGGTCTTTCAACCACGATGATTATGACTGTCCCAAATTTCATCTATGATAGAAATCGCTCGTCTGCTTTTACGCCGACACTTCATAAAACAGCATCCAGACCATCGTGTGGCAAACGCAACAATCTCTCCCGTGTTCGTGGCCGTGTCTTGCTTCGCGCCGTTCCAGGGTGATCTTAAATAAAATACGGATAGGCTCCTTGCCGGTGCGCGAACGTATATCCCTTCAAGGTGCAGGCAGTCCATTGTGCACAGCTTCTTGCTCCTGCGATACACTTGAGCATCTTATAGTGCACTGCGCCACATTTGGTATACGCAGCGCGCTTTGCTTAACAAGGAATATGAATCCTTGGGACTTAAGTGCACGACCCTAGATGATTATTCATTTCCAAGAGGCCGTTATCTTGGTGCGACCGGGCCCATCCAGCTTTACTGACTTTTACAAACCAAACAAACCAGGACAGCCGCTTATGGGCTTTTTTTAATTTCTAATTTATTTATGCTTGCCTTAGTCTCCGTCATTTCTTTTTTGTTATTATCCCCCTTTTCCCTTTCTATCTTCCTATCTTCTGGTTCTTCCATCCTTCCTGAAGAGTAAGCAGGCCTTGTGTCCGTTCAGGTGGCAGTTGCCTCCTTGCTCTCTCTCTCTTTCCTCTTGTCCTTGTATATCCGTGTGAGCAAATACAATATTAATAAAATAATATTACGCCTATGCATCCTCTGTTTTCGGTGAAGTTTCTGTCAGTTTAAGGGTTTTGAGGAGATGGCATAATTCGCAAGGAACATGCCGCCAGCGGGCGTCTGGCAATATTGCCCACGAAGGAGCTCCAACGATTTGGGTACTTGCACCCGTCCTTTACCTTCAACTGATGCCAGTTCGATGGCGGGTGTGTCGACTTAGAGCCATTTTATGACATTATGATATTTTATCATAGCCACGCGTCATATGATGTTGCCAATTCACGCCATTTCACGTGTGACTCACTTTTTTTTTTCGGTAAGAAGCACGCGTATCAAGTTCCAGTTCTCAGCATTGTGGAAAGAAAGGGCTAGGAGCATGCATTGTCCAATATACTAGAAATAACAAAAGAAAGAAAGAAAAAGAAATTGTAGGTCCGGCTTGTCCCCGCAAAGCTCTGTTTGATCCCTCCCCCTTTTCTCTCATGAGGGAACATTTCTTAATTCTGAACCGCATTTTGCAATATCTTCGCTCATTCTTTGTTTTTTTTATATCGCCTTGACAGAGAAATGAAGTTAATCCGGAGCTTCACCTACGCTCTGCAGACTTTCTTTATTTCAGTAATGTGACTGAGCAATGAATCACACTGTAACTGCATTGATTTTTGTCTTATAGTCCTTGCAATACGTTTTCCTAGACTGAATTGTGCACTGAAATAACTTCGCCGGTAGAATGCTCCGAGTGCGAGTGGAATAAACAAAGATCTCAGCTCATAGCTTTTGGCTAACCTACCAGAGATGGTTTTACTAAAGTAGTTGACGAAGCAGTAAATTTGGTTGAAGCTGCACAGATTTCTTCTCTCACAGCCGAGTGTTTTCGTTAGCTTTAACAGTAAGAGTCCGCTCATGTTAACTTCACTGATCATCAAGCCCTTAAACAAATTGAGCAGGTATTCATCTATTCAGTTTTCCCAACTATATATTT